>ML105856.1:0-15000 GCA_003697995.1 Taxidea taxus jeffersonii | reverse complement strand
TCTTTTGCTCTGAGGGGCGGTGGGCCCAGGAGGCAGTGGCATAAACCCCCGGAAGACCTGCTTCCCTCGCCACATCCTGAGCTCAAACCAGGCGGCGTCCTTGGGAGCTGACGGTCGACTGCGCTAAAGAAAAGCGTGGGCAGTTCCAGCAGCAAGATTTTCTGGCAAGAGAAGAGCGAGGGAGTTTGTGCCCGTGCAGTGTTGGTCGGGGAGTCTCTTCCTAACACCCAAACTGAGTTTTCTCAACTACCTGTTGCTCTCGTTGCAGAGCTGCCTGGAGATGGTGGGCCATGGTGAAGCCTGATTCTGGGGCAGCAGGGGCAGCTGATTCTGGGGCAGCAGGGGCAGCAGGACCTCCCGGGTCAGAGTCTGGCGGGGGGACGCCTGCAGGACCCAGGCCCAGTGCTCGGGTCTCTCAGTGTGGGGGGGGGGCTCCTCTGGAGGGTCTCTGGGCCTTGCTAAGTCTCCACTTTCCTTATCTTTGCAACAAGAAGAAAAATCTCACCCTGCCACCTCCTGGGTTGTCAGAGAATCATGTCAGCGGATGTGGCTCTATAATTCCCTATGCCTGCACCTGATTCCTAAATCTGCTGTTGGGTTTCCAATTCACGACATGTTTTTATACCTGTTTTAAAACCAATTATTACAGAAATAGCCCCTTGCTTACACTGTGTCATGTAAATTAGCTCTTTACTCTATGTTTCTAAGCTTTTTCTTTTTGTCTGTGAGCCACAGGATGAAATATATTTTGTACCAATATATACTCACATAAGCCAATATATACTCATATTTATATATCTGAGATGACATATGAACACTACTTGCTCTCACTATCTGATAATATTCACTCTATCCTACCCCATCCCATCCCATCCCATCCCATCTTTAAATGACTGTCCATGAAGGCATCCAATAGACAGGAGACCCACGAAAGCCTGCCTGCCACCTCCACATTCACAAACACCACGTTGTCACAGGGCCCTGTCTCATGGCTGTTGCTGCCATAGATGACATTTCTATGTTGACCATGAGCCCTCTGAGCCTCGGCAATGACTTTCATTCTTTGTGTCGCCTACACCAGGCATGGTGCCCGACATAGAGCAAATGTTCCAAGAATGCTCACTGGCTGGCTACCACGAATCCTTCTCTCCTTTTCTCACATTTTGTTACAATGGTCTAATTTGGGGGATGCTGAATGCTCAGCAAATAGCATCCCCTTCCCCTTGCAGAATCGGTGAGGGTTGAATGGGATTCTCTGACAGGCTCAGGACTCAATGTCCTGGTATCCTATGAAGAGCCTGTCCTGGGCAGGGATGCCCCTGGGTCCTTGTGCCGCCCCCACTCTCCGACCCCCACCCTGGCCTCCTTCCCACACTGAGTCTTAGAGACATTTAGAGCATCAGAGTTGCATGCCAGCCCAGTCCGTGGAAATGAGTAGCGTGTTTTGGGTTGTCACAGTGGCTAGGGAAAGGGGTGATCTCCCGACCTCTGTTGGGCATGAGCCAGAGACAATAAATCTTGCCATGTCTCTGATGGTGCCACATGATGACAATGACCCTGCCCGTGATGCTGGGGGCACCCACTGGGGAGACAAGCCGAAAAAGGCTCATCTTCACTCTGAAACAAGTTAGGCCCTAGGAGAATTTGTTTCATCTCTCCCAGTCCCCAACCCTGTTTTCTGTCTTCCCACATATCAGAGTCCGTGGGGTTCACACCCCGAAAAGCTGGCCCTGGGACAGCTGGTGGGTGCGTTTCAGGGAGCTGCCTGGCCCCGACACACCAGCCAGGTTTGGCTCCAGGAGCAGCAAGTCCTGGCAGATCCAAGCTCCTCAGGCCTTCCGTGGATGGAATGTGCTGAGGGCTCTAATTACCATGAAGAGAGCAAGCCACAGACCTTCTGGGTGAATCCACCACAGTCACACCTGGGCACGCCTTTCTGATCCGTGCCCGGCCCGAGGAGAGCATCCTGCCTCCTGCACACGGGCCTGGGGCTTTCTGGGGATGGTCCCCCGGGAATGGGGGAGTCCAGTTTTGTGTTTATTTCCTGTCCTGGGCTGAGCTTGGAGGGCAGCTGCACCGGCCCCACCCTGGGTGTCCCTAGTACAGACAGTGCTCTCCCACTGCTCTTCAAGACAAAACCTTGGCCTCTCTGTCATTCCTTGTTTCACCTTAATCAACTCACCGGCAAGTCTGAGGATGAACCATCCGGATTTGCCTGAAACCCAGCGGGTTCCTGGGACAAGGGAGCTTTCGTGGGGACATCAGCATGTCCCGGGCGAACGAGGTTGAGCTGGTCCCCCGGTTGTGCATAAAAGCCGCCAAACCATGTTGAGCTGGTCCCCTAGTTGTGCACAAAAGCCGCCGAGCTGGAGTGTGGCTGGAGGGCAGTGACCAGGCAGAGATGGTAGCCAGAGGAAAGGATTTCATTCTAGACGTGATGGGGAGACACTGCAGCAACTTATGTAGGATCCAGGTCTGATGTGCCATGATGGACGGTCCTAAATGAACTCTGGTATCAGTGGGGGAAGCAAACCGTAGTGAGAACCAGAGTAGAAAGTGGGAGACCAGTGAGGGAGCTGGTGCTCATCCCCGGAAGCCAGCCTGGTCGCTGGGACCAGCTGTCCCATGGTGGTTGCGGTGGACACTGTGGGATACCTCCTCATGTCCCCTCCAGGAGCCTGGAGCTCGTTCCCCTGCTGGCCAGGAGTGTTGACTGAGGGTAGCTCACTGCTGGGTCCTTTCGTGGAAGGTTACGTCCTCCCCCCAGAGGTACCCCACTCCCTATGACTGGTTGACTTGGCTACAGATCCCGGGGATCCCTGTCCTCAACTGGGCACAGCTCTGCAGAGACATCCTGATGCTGGGGGACCAGGAGGAGATGCTGAACCCTTCCCTGCTTCCTTTGCTTCTTCACAGGTCCTCTTCTGGAGACTTCTCCAGCAACTCTGTTCCTGGCTGACACCCATCTCAGCCTCCAGCTCCTGGTAAGCCTGACCAGGGATAGAGGTGCAGGGCAAGAGGTGAGAAAGTGTGTGTGTGTGTGTGTGTGTGTGTGTGCACGCACCTAGGCACACACACATGTATGTATACACACCATTTTTGAAAATGTGTGTATACATACATGTGTGTGTACCCTGAGATCATGACCTGAGCCAAAGTCAGATGCCTAACTGACTGAGCCACCCAGGCGCTCCCCCCAACACACATTTTTTTAAACACACATTTCATAAAGTAAAATTTGTAACAGTAAACCAATCTTAAATAACAGCATGCTGAGTTTTGAAATATGTATTTATCTTCATAACGTCCACTCAGATCAAGACACATACTTCCTTCACTACTAGAAATTTCCTTGTGTCCTATTCCAGTCCATGACATCCTCCCAGGTAACTACCATTCTGACTCGTCTAATGATCTGTGATCAAAGATAAGTTTTTGTCTGTCCTTGAACTTCGTATAAATGGAATCACGAGTAGGCGCTCTTCTGCCTAACGTCACGCTTTTGAGATTCTTAATGTTGCTGGGTTTATTAGTTTTTTAATTTTTTAAATTTTTGCGTGAAGTGTGTTTCTAGTAGATGGCTTGTAGTTGCGTCTTTTTTGTTGGTTCATTTGTCTTTCTTGACAATCTCTACCTTGTAAGTAAAGCATTCAGTTGTCTCATCTGTTCTTTGTTCCTCCTTTTCTGCCTTCTTTTAACTCAAGAGTTTCTATGACTCTGCTGTGTTTCCTCTCTGGTCTTTGCACCGAGCCCTTACAATTAATATTTCTGTGGTTGCTCCAGAGACCACAATATACATTCTTAATTTATTGCAATTAATTTTAACTTGGTCTCATAGTCATTCATGTAGCAAATAAGAGCTCTATAGTATAATTCCACTTGCCACTGTAGTCTGTTCTGTAATAAACCTTGCAATGCATCGCTATTGTTACTTGGTCAATATTTAATTTATTTTAAGTAGTCTTTTATATTTACCCATGTCTTTATCCTCCTGTGGCTCATCCTTCCTCTCAGTGGATCTGGGGTGATTTCACCTCAGCCTGAAGAATGTCCTTTACAACTCCTCATAGTGTACTTCAACTGGTGATACCTTCCCTCAGCTTTTGTTCGTTTGCAAATATCTTTATTTCATGTTCATTCTTGAAGACTAATTTTTTTGCTGGGGGTAGAAGTCTAAGTTGGCTTTTTTCCCCTCCTATTGTTTTTAAACACCAGCACTTCAAAAATATTCTTTGCTTTATTATAACCTCTTCTGTTTGTGAGAGAAGTCAGCCATTTTGATTAGCGTCCTGAATATCACGTGTTTTCTTTAGGGGTTTGTAAGATTTTTCTCTTTACATTTGATTTTTAGAAGTTTGACTAGGATGTACCTAAGTAGGATTTTCTTTGTGTTTGTGCTACATTGTGTTCCCAGGGCTCCTTGTACCTGTGGTCCCTTGTCTGTCGTCAGTTCTGGGCACCTTGCCACCATTATAACCGCCAGTATCGTTCCTTCACTACTGCTTCCTCTCTTGCCTTCCGAATCTTTGATCACATGCATAGGGGACTGTTTGATGTTCTCTTACATGGGTCTGGGCCCTCTTCTTTTTTTTTTTTTTTTTAGAAAGTTATTCTTTTTTAAATTTTTTCTTTCCTTACTTCAGTTTGGATAATTTCTATCGACCCAACTTTAGGTTCACTGATTTTTCTCTGATTTCCAACCTGCTATTATACTCATCAAAGAAACTCTGATTTCAGGCACTGAATTTCTAAATTCTCCAGCATATTTTCGGCTCTATTGTAAGGTTTTTGATTACTTTGTTGGAATTCTCCATCGTTGTATCCATTCTATCTCTCTCCTCCTCTAAATTCCTTGGAATATTTATTCTATCTCTCTTAAAGACCTCTTGGTACCCTTGACAGCACTGTGGTGAAGAACTCGGAGTTTGTTGGACACTGCCCAGTCTCAAATGCCATTCTGGCATTTATTAAATGAGTGATTTAGGGAAAGTACATTCTCTGATCCTGTTTCCTCATCAGTTTGATCCAGATAATGATAATCCCTACCTGACATGATTCCTGTGGGGGTTAAATGAGTCATGGGTGATTGATACAACAATGCACCACACATATTGGTAGTCAATTACTGTTAGCTGCTATTATTACTATTTTATTATTATTATTAACATTTTTTTTCTATTGAGATTGCACAGAGATTTATATGCATCATTAGGCTATTTGAATTCAAGAAAAGCTTTCTTGATTTCAAACATCAACAGAGGAATTTATTGTTACTTGGACTCACATTTCCTCTTCTTCGTGTGTGTGTGACATTGAATCTCTTTTCTCCCCTAGGGTGAGTCATTAGTATTGTCTCCAGAACCAGTCCAGAGCCTGATCTACTTCCAGATTTCCCTGACGGAGTCATTTGTCCACCTCTTCCTTTAGAATAAAACGGGCAACTTGTACAAGTGTGTTTAGAATCATCAATATCATCATTTGCTCTGCATTTCAAAATGCTGGTCCTCTTGGAGGTGCTTTAATAGCAAATATTTCCGGAGTACCTACTATGGACCAGGGAATGTTCTGTGGGTTTGGAGATGCAGAAGCCCATAAGCTTCTGCCTTATGAAGCCCTCCTGCCCTCCCCCAACCATCCAACCTAACTATTTTCCCCCTGACCTGCGTCACCGTATATATCAGGTGCTCGCTAAGTCCTTGCTGAAGGAATGATGCACTAACAAAAGCTCAAGCTTTTGAGAGGGCAATGGCATAAAATCCTCAAGGGAGATAAAACTGAAGCCTACCTCCTCCCCTGATAAGGAAAAATTGGGCACTCTCTTGGCACTTACAGTGGCACTGGTGTAAGTGATCTTACTGGGAGCAGATTTGCCCCCCAGGAGACAACGGCAGTGTCTGCAGATGCTTCTGGTCATAACAACTAGAGGTGGCCCCAGCTACCGGCATCTGGTGGAGAGAGTTCAGGGATTCTGGTAAATATCCCTCAGTGCACAGGAGGCCCTCCCATGACAAGAATTATCTGGCACAAATGTCAGTGGTGTTGAGGTTGAACAGCTCTGGTGTCATACAAGGGGCTGACCCTCTCAGGGAGTTCATCATTTTAGTAGACATGAAATGCATATCCCAAAGATGGAACAACCCAAATGCAAGGCAACATGTCCCCAAAGAAAAATGACACCACTTTCCATGAACAAAGTAATGAATTCATTCAACAAATATTTATTGAGGATCTATTTGACACCAGCTACCAGGCTAGGTTCTAAGCAAATATCAGTGAATAAGATAGACGAGTTTCATCCCAGGAGTCAATGCAGACTCACCCTCTACGTCCCAAAGGATCCTCCCCTGTGTCTTGTAATGCATTCCAGAACAGAAGAGTATTTCTCAGGTCCGCAAATCCCAGGGAAGAAAACTCATTTTATGATCTGAAGGGAGATGAAAAGCATATTTTAACAGAGCATTTCAAATGCACTCTGGGCTCATCACAGAAGCATCCAAGTGCTTCCATCATCTAGAAAGCTGCAGGAGAGCGAGTAATACATGTGGAATATGCGGACGGTCCATTTTGCTTTTTACAAAAATGCAACGGAACCAGGGAAAGCCTCACAAAAGATCTAAAGACAAAAATAAGATTTCTGCTGTTTGTAGACAAAATTAAAGAGATGATTAAGAAAAACCGAGAGTTTTAATTTTTAAAAGGTGGTTAAAAAATATATATAAATGCCATGAAAGGTTGTCTGCGGGTTCAGGAAACTGCTTGGAAAATGAGAATGCTGCGCTCTGGGCTCGTCACAGCTCTGTCCCTGGAGTGTGAAATTAGAGACTGAGGTGGATTTCACAGGCACTCTGGGGGAGTGAGGCGGTGTGGCGGCGGATTTGCGACAGGGGCCTCCCCGCCAAGTCCTGCCCACTTGCAAGCTGCTGTGGCTATTCATGCAAAGCACAGATAATCCCAGGTGTCTGGAGCATTTTGCATTTGTATCGAAGACAGCCTCCTTCTGTGGGAGTGAGGCTAGCCCACGGGTGAAGTGCAGGGGTGAGGGGAACATGTCGTGAGACTAGCATTACCAAAATCCTACTTTTCCCCTCAAAAAAAATCCACATGAATTACATCGGGAATTATATTGAGAAATCTGTAGGAAATAGGACTATAGTTGAAGGGTTAACTATTAAAGTCTCCCAGGGATTCTCATGGCCTGGGGCTCAGGACTAAAATTTAATGATGACATTTTTCGTGTCCCCCTCACATCACCCCACCTGGGAGTGGAGCTGGACAGGAAGTTCAACAGATGGTAAGCCCTGGAGGCCGGTGAGTGTGGGGAAACGACCGGCGCGGCTCTTATCTCGTGTACCTCGTGTTCACTCACGCCACCCGTAGCCACCATGATCAAATTGTGGGCATGATGACAGCTTTTACCTTTTCACACTTTTATTACTGATTGTGGTCAGCAGGACTGACTTGAAAAGGGCACAGAAAAAAAGAGATCATTTTAAGTAAGGAGCCGCCCAAGAAAGCTCTGGTCCCAGGTAAAAATCACCTTACTCGGTTTATCATTTTAAGAAGCACTTGTGATCCTTTTAATGGATTTTTTTTTTTAAGATTTATGTATTTATTATAGAGAGCATGCGAGTGCGTGAGTGAGGGTGGGGGCAGAGGGAGGAGGGAGAGAAAGAATCCCAAGCAGACTCCCCGTCGATCCCAGGCCCCTGAGATCATGACCTGAGCCAAAATCAAGAGTCAGAGGTTTAACTGACTGAGCCGCCCAGGCACACCTTGTTTTTATGGATTATTTTTTAACAGCATTGTGTTTTCAGAATTCAACCCGTTCTTGACCATTAAAGAATCACCTCTTTGTAGGGGCTCTCTCTTACATGACATTTATGGGAACAGACATGGGACCTTGCAAACATGGTCCCAGGCTTTCTTGGTACTAGCAGAGATTAAGAAACAGACAATGAGAGGCGCCTGGATGGCTCTGTTGGCCGAGTGTCCGATTCTTGATTTTGGCTCAGGTCATGCTCTCAGGATCGTAAGATCGAGCCCCGCATTGGGCTCCACATGCAGGGCAGTCTGCTTGAGATTCTCTTTTTCCCTCTCCCTCTGCCTCTCCCTCCTGCTCATACTCTCCTCTCTCTAAACTAAATAAATCCTTAAAAAGAGATCGATCTTTCTTTCTCTTTCTATCCACAGAGGCTCAGTGTGGTTCAGGGGAGGCTGCCCTGCTCCTTCTCCATGCCCTCAGCCTCTAGCTCAGGCTCTCCTGTCTGCAGAACCATCAGACGCCGGTATTTTCCTTCTCGACCTGTCCATCTCCTTCCACATGTCATAGTCTGGATTCAATCTTCTTTCATGCTGTTTTTACCTCATCAAGGATCATGATGTTTAAAAAGAAGATAAAAAGAGAGAGAGAGAGAAAGAAACGAAACTCCCATTGGGACAAACTGGGAAAATTACACTGACTGTCTCTTTGTGCCAAATATTGAAAAGAGACCAACAAAGCCCTTTGGGTCTCTGGATGTAGACTGTTTTCTTATTTCATTTTGTAGTCCTCTCCGTGTCCTTGACATCCCTTATGATTTATGGGAAACAGATTTAAAATTAAGGTATCAGGAGCTTTACATCCTGCTGTAAGTGACCCAGGCCCAAGATAAGAGAAGCTTGAGCACAATATAAATTTATTTTTGTCTCATGTAACAGGTTAGGGGGTGGGCAGGCCAAAGACTGGGTGTCAGGGTTGTGCTCTACTGAGCTCTCAAGGAACCACATTTCTTCGTTTTGTTCCTCTGCCATGAGTGGCTTTCGCTTCCTGGGTTACCTCAGGGTCTCAGACAGTGTCCCCAGCACCAGCCATTACCTCCACTACCCCACCAACAGGAAAGAAGAAGAGATGAAGTCAAATGGGGGCAAAAGACGCACAGCAGTTTTCTTCTAAGGAAGGTTCTATTTATTCTCCTTCAGTTACAGACCATACTTTGCTGCAACTTTTTTCTGATGGGTGCGATATTTTAAAAATCAATTTATGAACACTCCATAATCATTATCATCATATTATTAATAGTTGATACTTAACTAACGATTACTATGTAGCAGATACACCTCACAGTCTTCAACGTAATGACCCCATCGTGGTCAATGAATAATGTCCCCCTAGTGACGTCCATATTCTAATCCCCGGAATCCATGAATATGTTATTTCAGTCGGTGGAAGAAACTTTGCAGCTGTGATTAAGTTAAGGATTTTGAAATGGGAGATGAGCCTGGATTACCCAGGTGGGCCCAGTGTAATCATGAGTATCCTTTTTTTTTTTAATATTTTTTTTAAAGATTTTTTTATTTTTTATTTTTTTGACAGAGAGAGAGAGAGAGAGAGAGAGATCACAAGTAGGCAGAGAGGCAGGCAGAGAGAGAGAGGGAAGCAGGCTCCCTGCTGAGCAGAGATCCCAATGCGGGGCTCGATCCCAGGACCCCGAGATCATGACCCGAGCCAAAGGCAGAGGCTTTAACCCACTGAGCCACCCAGGTGCCCCCATGAGCATCCTTTTAAGAAGGAGGCAGGAAGTCAAGGAAAAGAGAGGATCCTATGACGCTTGCTTTCAAGATGGAGGAAGGGGCCTTGAGCCAAGAAATGCCTCTCATCTCTAGAAGCTGGAAAAGGTAGAGAAACAGATTTCCCCTGAGAGCCCCTAGAAGTAATGTGATACCGTGGGCTGATTTTAGACTTTTCCCCTTCTGCACTGTAAGATAATAAATGTGTGTCATTGTACGTTTCTAAGTTTGTGGAGATCTGTTACAACAGCCCTAGGAAACCAATATTCCTATGCTATAGATACAATTATTATACCCATTCACAAAGGAGGAAACCGAAGCACAGAGAGGTTAAGCAACTTACCCAAGGTAACACAGCTTGCCGATAGGGGGAAAGTCTAGATTTGAACCCAGACAGTCCTGCTCCGGAGTCTGCCCTATAACCACCGCTCACCATGTAGAATACATGTGCTGCCTGTTTGGGATTTGCTTTGATTCATAATTTGGGGTTTATAATTTGCCTGTTGACACTTTCATTTTATAGCTTGGAGGTTTTCAGACATACATGATAGTAAAAAGAATGCTGTAATGGATCCCCATGTACCCACCACTTACCCTCAACACCAAGGGCCAAACTTGTTGGGTCTATGAATACCCCTTCTGGGGGGAAGCTGGAAGGAGGGGTCAGGCCAGAAGGGGCAGAAGCCTGGAGAGCTGGACCTGGTCCTGGCTGGGCTCGGCCTCCTGCAGTGAAGGGTTTTGCACCCAGGAACAGCCTTGGAGGGAGTGTGGGGGGCGTGAGAGCAGCCCTGGGCAGGTGAACCTGGGGAAGGATGAGCCGTAGGAGGAATCTGGGGCTGATAAACTTTCCTTCCCTCATGCAGCTTCACTCTAGCACAGGGACACAGGCAGACATCCCCTGAGGCTTGTTCTTCTCTGTAGTGAAGTCTGCATCTTTATTTAAACGAAGCTCACTTTTTGGCTCTTACACCACGAAAGTCATGCTCCCGGGGGGACACACTTCAGCATTTAGAGGAAAGGGAATCACATCCTGTGTAATTCTAATCTTCTCAGCCACGGTTGTTTTCTTAATGTCCTGGGGCTATTTTTAAGCATCAAAAGGAAAACGGAGGAGAAAATCTGCAGAGACCACTCCCCACTTCTGAAATCCTGTTAAACCTCCAACAAAACCAAAACCACCAGGGCTTGACGAAATAAGCTCATACCGGAAAAGGGCATGGTCATAGTGGCAAGAGTCTGCAGGTTCCTTTGTAATCCCAGTTCCTTCCATCTGGGTGACAGGGGACAGAGAAGGGTTCCCTTTTTCCGGGTATTCTAGTCGGACTGCCTGGAACGGAAGTGACTGTACTTTGATCATTGGATTTTTTTCTTATTTTAAGGTTCCTTATAGAATGAAATTTATTCTTTCCAAAACCGCTCAGGTCCTTTTAAAAAGAAGGGGGCAGAAATGATTGCCTAAGGTATGTAGTAGAGCTGGAAATGGGGCTTGGAAATATTTTGTTCTGTTTAAAGTGAACATCCTGATAAATTCGGGGCTTGCCATCAGGAGGTGGGGGAGGGGCATGGAGAATCTTCCTAAAACCCTCCAATCTCCATCCCTGCAAGGACACACACTTGATTCAGAGCTCTGCTTCTCCCTGAAGCACTTTTCTGTGGGGCATTGCAACAGCCAGAGTATAATTGTTGTGAAAGTCTCAAAAGTAACCCAAAGATATGAGAACCCCAAAGCTGGAGACAGCCCAAATGTCTTCCAGCAGGTGAATGGATGAACAGACCGTACCACGGGACACTACGCAGGTTAGAGGAAGAAGCTATTGATATGTGCAACAAATGGAAGGCATCTCAAAGGCATTGTGCTGGTGACAGAGCCAGTCCCCAGATGTCACATATTGTGTGATGATCCCACGCATGGTTCTCAGGAAGACAAAACCATGGTGATAGACAACACTGAAGAAATAGCTGAAAGGATAGCGCCCGACGGTCCTCCTCTTTCCTGCCCTTGACTCTGCCCCTCCCACCCGCTCTGCCCACGGGGAGACAGCTCCCCTCTGATGCTGAGGCCCCAGGCCACCCAATTTCCTGTGTGTTATTAAAATCATTAAAACACAAAATCCAAGCACTGTTATCTTTCTTGCGGATCATGGAGAGAATAAACAGGCGGGAGAAAATAAGAAAATACGACCCCGTGATGTGGGATCCTATCGGCCCAGCCCAGCGAGACAAAGGCTGGGCAAGTCTCGGGCTGGCTTCACCAGGGGTCACCGGGTGCTTGGCACAAGGACGCTTTGAAACAATGACACCATGCGGAAGCCCTCATCCCCCGGGGCTCGCGGGGGCTGTCTGGTGCCGGGGAGCTCAAGAGGGGACCGCCTAGCTACGGGCTTAAGTGTATCGGCTAACACAAAATTCAAGGGTAGCTGTTATCATTTTTGTTCGTCCGTACAGAAAACAGGCAGAGAATAGAGAATAGAGGAAAACGCCCTGGATCCCAGGCACGTTCCGAGCACACACACGGGTGACACCTAATCCTCACAATGGCCTGTGGAGAGGCCCATGGTCTTGGCCTCTTCAGGAAATCACAGCCAGCGAACTCCACATTGAGCAGAGCCTCAGGCTCCAGACCGCAGGGAGCATTACCAGTATGATCTGGAAGGTTCCTCTGCTCCGACGGTGCCTGATGGGATTTCAGCTCTTTGGCTTTAACTCCCTCATCTTGCGTGTGCCTGCACATGCGTGAGCGTCGTACAATGCACGCATGGGTGGGCGTGTGTGCGTGTGTGCGTGTAGCAACATACATATGTGTGTGTGCACGTGCATCTATGTGCAGCAGTTTGAAGGATGGGCTCTGGAGTCAGACGGTCCGGACCCGAACCCTGGCCCTGCCACTCCTGAACCCATAGCCTTAGGAACATAGCTCACACCCTCTGTGCCTCAGTATCCTCCTGTGTCACACGGTGACAGTCAGCCCCTGCCTCATAAGGCCAAAGTGAGGATTAGGTGAATTAGTCCGTGTGAAGTTGTTGAAAGGGGACCTGGCACAGGGTGGGTGCTGGAAAAATGTCGCTGTGATTACTGTCATTCGTTGTTCACCAAGGCTCTGCTGTGGGTGCAGCTCTGCTCAGGGCGCTGGGGTGGGTGCAAAGTTGTTTCTGCGGGAGGCGGTTCCAGGAAGCAGGGGAAGGGGAAGCAGATAGGGCGTTCTCACGTGGACAGCTGGAACTGAATCCTGGACATTTATGCTCTGATCTCCAAGCACCATTGGCTGAATGGTCCCTGGTCCGCCATTGCCGGCACTTCTGGCCCCAGGCCAAGAGAACACAGTCAGGTGGCTGGTCTCAGGATACCCATGATGGCAGGACCACGTCTGTTTCTTCACACCGGCTTCCCGGAGATTGCTTCACGTGTAGGAGACATTCCGTATGTTTGTGGAAGGAGGGAGAAAGAGAGATGTCACATTTAACCAAATGGACATAAGGCATCATAAGTGGAAGAATCCATTGTCTTTGCCAACTGCCTTAGAGCTCAGAAAGCCCGGTCACCTCCATTGTGCTCCTTTAGCCATAGAAAGTTCACATGGAACACATTTTAAAGGCCATCTCATCCAGCTGCTTAATTTGCTTGAAATGGGAGCCAGGAGAGGAAAGTGACTCGCCCAAGGTCACCCGGAGAGTTAATCACAGACTTTAGGCCAGAATCTAGGTCTTCTGCTTTCCCAGCAAAGTGCCCTTTTCACTATGGAATTGGTTAGGAAGACACTTTCTCTGTGGGTTTCCTTCTCTTACTACATGGTGGAGCACTGTCACCTGCCTCAAGGACCACTGTCCCCAGCTCACACGTTGTCCTTGTCCTTCCAAGACCACCTTAGACACCTCTTGCACCAAGAATCTTGTCCCCTCCTCCCCAACTCCACCAAGTCTAACTTAGGCAAGCGCACAATCTTCTACCCAGCAAATCCTACTTTTAGGAACGAATCTCCTAGAGAAAAGAGCCCAGAGTACAAGGATATATATATATTCAAAGGTATTTATTGCAGGGCTGGTCACAGTGAGTTGATTACAGGCGATCCTAGAATCCGAACACCACCTTATCAAAGTATAGGAAATATCTGGTTTGGGTTGTTACCTATTTCAGAATGCTGAGTGGGATCCTGTCTCGATACCATTTTGGTAATAAAGGTAATAAAGTCAGCAAGCTGATTAATAGAAAGGGGTTGCAGGCAGAGGTCCTCAACGCCCACACAGAAGGCACCATCAGCATTGGGGGATTTAATAAGAGGTACAAGAGGGAAGATTTGGGGCCCCTGGGAGTTGGGATCGAAGCTACTAGGGCCTTCAAGCACTGAAAGGCTGCTCTTTCTATAGGGACCCAGTTTGAGGACTCTGCTGTTCTTTGCTTGGGGTGGGGTAGGGGCAGGGGAGGCCTGAGGCAGCTGCGGTGTCCTTGGGCTGCCTGCTTCCTTCTGGGCGGGGTGGACAGCTAGCCAGGGAAAGGCCACAGGCAAGAGGAACAGGTGGGCCAACAGTAGGCGTCGGCCTCTGTGATAGGTATGAGCCACTCTGTGGGGCGGTGGTTATCAGCAGAGGGGTGGCCACCTAAGAAGTGACTTTGTTGGCACAATGACGGGATGTTCAGTGGGTGGGGTTGGGGGTACCAGATCCCCAGGCTACCTGGGACAGTCCCACATCTTGCAGAACGGTTTCCAGTGTTGCATCAGTTCCAAATGTCCCATTCACGGAAGGGAACCTTCTTTACAATGACCTGAGGTCCAAATAGAAGATTATTTGTCTTATATTTTTCTCCATGTTGTAGTAAAGCCATTAAATTGAATTAAACAAGATATTTAGGTGGCTTATATTGTCTCTAAATATTATTTCAAGATACCAAAGTGGAAATAATAAAATACTTGTTTTAAAAAAAAAAAAAGGGTGGCATTGGGTCGACAGAGTTGAGAATTACGTTTCTAAAAACCAGCAATGCCTTCTCATTCCCCAGGGAACCCGAAGCTTCGTTTAGGGACACTTTTGAGCTTTTTGTTAAATTGAGCTAGGTTTTTGCTACAAAAGAGGATCTCTTCTTTCCTTCTTAAACATCATGCCTCCCTTTGCCAAGATCCCTCTTCAGGAGTCTGCTGGAGACCAGTGTAATTTTGATCCTTACTCGGCCCCCTGTGTAAGTTTCCCCTGGAATGGTTTCTCCCAGCCCAAGTCAGGCTGTCTGGCTCCAAGCTCTGGACACAGCTGAAGTTCTGTCACATTTAGGTCACTGCCCAGTGGGTAAATAATTTGTCCCTCCATAGGAGACAGATCAATAATCAACAAACAAACACATTAAGAAGAAAAAGAAAAAGACAGAAGCGCTTAGTCATGCAAATCAGGGCGAGCAGAGGGTAAAGAAAAGAGCCTCATTTGCATGCAGCAGCTCCTCGGGGGGCCCTGGCCCACGGGGCCGCTCTCT
>ML105855.1:14113-45812 GCA_003697995.1 Taxidea taxus jeffersonii | reverse complement strand
AATGGGGTGCATGTATCCCTTCAAATTAGTATCTTTGTATCCTTCAGGTAAATACCTAGTAGTGCAATTGCCAGATCACAGGGTAGATCTATTTTTAACATATCAAAGGCTTTTATATAAAATATTTTAAAATTAAGTCATTTTCTCATTAGAAAAAGCAAAACTACATGTAGAGCTATTAAATTTAAATTATAGCCAATATATATGTCAAACTACCGGATCTTAGATTTCAGCCATTTCAGAGGTGAGATCAATGGATAACATCCAAAAGGTATTTAAGTCAATAGATTTAATTTATTACTCCACAGACCTTTTCTGGAACTAATTTCAAGGAGCAAAATGGACTAATTTTAAAAGGAGTATCTGTGCTATGAAACATTAAAAACAAAAAGGACATTTTTTGAGGTACAGCAAAAGACTTTTGAAATAAAGTCACAACTTGCTTCCACAAAAACATAGCAAATACACAGAACTTATGTCTCTAAGAACAGACTAGAGATGTGAGAAGGTGAAAGGACCTATATAATTCCACAGTGGATGTGTTCTGAGGGCAGCTGTGGGAAAAAGAAAAGCAGGAATATATGAGAAAAGGACCTTCTTTAGGACTAAATTACATGTGTGGTGATCTAATACTTCAGCTGGTAACTAATAACCATTCATCAATCAATTTCATAAAACAGACAGGAAGTCTCATTTTTTAAGAACTACCCCTATGGGGCGCCTGGGTGGCTCAGTAGGTTAAAGCCTCTGCCTTTGGCTCAGGACATGATCCCAGGGGCCTGGGATTGAGCCCTGCATCGGGCTCTCTGCTCAGCGGGGAACCTGCTTCCTCCTCTCTCTCTGCCTGCCTCTCTGCCTACTTGTGATCTCTATCTGTCAAATAAATAAACAAAATCTTTAAAAAAAAAAAAAAAAAGAACTACCCCTACCTTGAAATTATCATTTCTTTTCAAAATTCCAGTCTCTATCACTTTTCTTTGTAATAGGAACCATTTATTTCTTTTCTAATTGTTGACCCTAATATTAAGATAGAAAAAGATCCGTTAAACCTAGCTTATTTCTGTACAGAGCACCAAAGAGATATTTTATGGAATACCCAATTCCTTTCTTCATAGCATTAAAGTTATTAACTATTAAAGACAATAATAACACTGAAAACATTTGTTGACTATCTTTATACCAAATGTGGTATAGCTTTCAACAGTTATGTGGCATTTTTATATGTATTAGTGCATTTGACTTTTTTAACAATCCTATATAACAAACAGATATCATTATCCCCATTCTAAATTTGAAGAATCTCCATAGCCAGCACCATACTTGATAATAAAACTGTAATAGCATACCATTAAAGTCAAGAATAAAAGAAGAGTGCCTCTTTTGTCATTCTTACATCATGTTGTTCTGAAACTTCTAGCTAATGAGGTATAGACTCTGCAAAGAAGAAAAAATTATTTTATTTGCATGTGACTCTATTGCTCAACATAGAAAACTCAGTGAAATGGACATAAAAAACCTGAACAAAAAAGAAAAAGAAAAAGAACAGTATGGTATTTGTGTTTTGCTGCAAATGATAAAACAACTGTAATAATCAATGGTTTAAATATGCATAGATTATTTTCTCATGTAAAAAGTATGGAGGTAGACAGCAATTCTACAAAACCATTAGGGAGTCAGCTTCTTGGGGCTTTCTACTCTACCATGGAATATCTTCGTGGTTCTTGGATTTAGTTGTCGCTGCATTCTAGACAGAAATGAGAAGGAAGAGACAAAAAAAGATGTACACTTTCCCATAAAGAACTACTATGCAGAAGTCACACAGAATATATCTCATTATACGCTATTGGCCACAACTTACTCATACAGCTATAACTAATAGCAAAGGAGGCTGAGAAATATCTTGATTCAAGGTGACCATGTGTCCAACTAAAAATCAAGAATTCTATTAAGGAAGGGGAGAATGCATTCTGGGCATCAACTCAAGTCATTGTCCGCAGTACAGTTCAAAATACGCATAATAAAAAAAAGAATTATGAAGGAATGAAGTTAATAAAAATTGTTTTAAAATTATAAAACTTTGCTGAAATTTTTAAAAATAAGTTGTAAATAAACAAAAATAAATATTATCTTTCTGGATTGGAAGATTACATAACATAAATATCTGAATTCTCCCCAGATTCAACAATAAGCAGTACATAGTTAAAATGAAATCCTAAAGAAACTGTTAGGACATTAAGAAAATGATTCTGAAGTGTTAGAAAATTAATGGATGAAAATTGGTGAGAAATTTTAGGGGGAAAAAGGGAAGGGAGATGCTAACTTACTGCATCATATATTAAAGTATACCATAAAGTTAAATAATTAGAGCAATGGGAGATGACATAGGAATGAAAAAAGATAACAATGAACAGAATCTTAAAGCTAAATTTTATAAAAACTTAGTAAGTGACAAAAATTGATGATACGGATACATGATAAAGCAGCACATGACAAAAATAAAAATAAAATCAAACCCCCAAATATCTGATCTTAGTTCTTAATCATTTACTTCACCTACTAAAATGGCCCTTAGCTCTTCCCTTCTCAGCAATACATTTATGTTATGAAAGTTATAAATTCTATGACTAAGACCTCAGGTTCTGAAACCAGAAAAAGCCCAGGTTTAAATTTTGCCTCTACCACAAGTTGGTTGAATAACATAGAGAAAAGTCCTTCCCTTCTCTAAGTTTCAGTGTAATAAAGGACCTACCTTGCCCAGCTTCTAGAAGTTACCCTGTGAGATCTCCTGCCTGGTAAGAGTATCTTGGCTTACCTGGGAATTTGAGAACATGCCCAATAATGTTAACTACCTGATTTATGGTGGATGCCTTGGGCCATGCAGTATCAGCTTGGCCTCTCGAGGGACTGGAAAGTAAGGTCAGCCATGTGGGTAGTCAGCTTTACCTACATGATAGGCTCCTGGTAAAAACCCTGAATAACAAGTTTCAGGTAAGATTCTCTGGTTAGCAATACATCATGCATGTTGTCACACGTCATTTCTGGGAGAAATAAGCTCTGTTCACAAGGCTCCATGGAACAGGACAGCCGACAAACTGTACCTGGCATCTTCTCGATACTGCCCTCTGTGCCCCTTCCCTTGGTTAATTTTAATCTATATCCTTTTTCTGGAAGAAACAATTACCATGAGTATAACAGCTTCTATAAGGTCTGTGAGTGCTTCTAGTATATCACTGAACCTGAGGGTGGTACTTGGGGATGCAAAAACTGTAGTCTCTGTCTTTTTCCCTACAATGGGGATACTAATAATATTATAAGTTCATGGCTGTTCTGAAGATAAATGAGACAATGTCCATAAAGTATTTGGCAAAAAGCCTGCCAACAACAATTATTCAATAAATATTAGCTTTGATTAGTTTAACTTAGTGAGAGAAAATAGATTATTTGATGATCATATTGAGACAACTATTTGGTAATTTATGAAAAAATAAAGTTAAAGCAATGGATCACATTTTATTTCCAAATAAATCTAGGATAGATATACTCTCTATTGAGAATTTCAGGAAGTTATATATGAATATGCATTTGTTCTATGTACAGAGTGCTCTTTCTAAGCACAAAATTGGAGAAGATATCCCAAAAGGCTTTGGTAAATAATCTGAAAATATATAAAAATTTAAAACTCTTGCATTTCCCAAAGAGCACCTTGAACAAAATAAAATGGAGGAAAAAATGTGGAAAATATTTGAAGCATAGATAGCCTGCAGAGGATTAATACTCTTAATATATATTTTAAGTAGTTCTTGTAAATCAATTAAAAATGTAAGTACTCAATAGACTAATGTCTAAAGACTTTAAAAGGCAATTGTAAAATATATACACACACACACACACACACATATATATATATATATATATAAAATCCCCAACTTTAAAATATGTTCTCTCTTACTAGTAACCAAAGAAATGCAGTGTTTTGCAAATGCAACATCATTTTAATTTCATTTAAGTGAAAATTTTACTTATTTTTAAAATGATAATACTCAATATTGGCAATGGTGGGTATAATAGATATTATTGTACAGTAAATGGAATACAAATTGACATAGTATTTCTAGTAGTTCTTTCTCCACTATTATCAAAACTTTAACAACCATTTAACAACCATTTCTCCAACCTCCCCTTCCTCTAGCTAACTTCACTTCTACTTCACAGAAAAAAAAAGGAAGAAAGAAAAAGAAATCATAAAGCAAAATCTCTTCTCCCAAATCTACAACTTTATCTATAACCACACTTACTCTCTCCTTTTCCTTTCCTTTGGCAATCAAGGAGATGCTCCTCCCTCCAAATGCAGCTCATTCCATTCCCTTGCTGCAAATACTAATTCCCACCCCACCTTCATAAATTTTATACCATCTTTTATGTCTTCTCCCATGTAGAGCTATTCTCTGGTATTTATATTCTTACAACTTGTCTCCTACATAACTGACCTCACCTTCTCAGTCTCCTGTGCTGGTTTCTACTTTTTTTATCCAAATTTTAAATGCCATACACCAAGAATTTATTCTTTATAGGTGATTTCATCTATTCCCATGGATTTAACATTGTCTCTATACTAATAACTCCATTATGTCTCCATATGTATCTCTTCCCTGAAACCCATATTCACATACCAAACCATCTGCTGTTATCTCCACTAGAATATCTGATAGGAATCTCAAAGTTAATAAATCCCAAACAGAACCATTAATTTACAACCCATGCAAACCTGTTTCTCTCCTTGGCTTCTTTGTACTGATAAATAGCATTGCCATTTCTAGGCAAAAATCTACATATTTTCTCAGATTCTTATTTTTCACCTCCCTACCAACAACTCCATCATCAAACCCTCTCAGTCCTACTCTGTATGAATATCTCCTTTCTGCATTCATTATGATCAATATAAAACCAAAGTAACTCCTGAACATCCAATGGGATGGGAGGGAAAATATCCACATCCATACTAAGGAGTTGAACAAACCACTTAGCCTGGATCATCTCCAACTGGGATGATGGAGCATGAACATGTCTTTCTTATGGGTCTCTCTCTGTAAATATTATTATAAAGATATAGAAAGAGGGGCGCCTGGGTGGCTCAGTGGGTTAAGCCTCTGCCTTCGGCTCAGGTCGTGATCCCAGAGTCCTGGGATCGAGCCCCGCATCAAGCTCTCTGCTCAGCGGGGAGCCTGCTTACTCCTCTCCCTCTGCCTGTGTCTCTGCCTAGTTGTGGTCTCTGTCTGTCAAAATAAATAAATAAAATCTTTTTAAAAATTTGATAAAAAAAGATATAGAAAGAGAAACTCATCATCATATTCAAAAAGCAGTGGTTTTACTTTGGAATGGCATAATTATAAGGAAACAATGTTTATTCTGTGTTTTTGTAGTTTTTACATTTTTAGTTATGTTTTATATTTTTTTAAAGATTTTTTTTATTTATTTGAGAGACAGAGATCACAACTAGGCAGAGAAGCAGGCAGAGAGAGAGGAGGAAGCAGGCTCCCCGCTGAGCGGAGAGCCTGATGCAGAGCTCGATCCCAGGACCCTGGGATCATGACCTGAGCTGAAAGCAGAGGCTTTAACCCACTGAGCCACCCAGGAGCCCCATGTTTTATATTTTTAATGCAAACATATTATTGAACAAGAAAGATGTACCTAATAGTTGTCTTAAAATATAAAAATGACAGAACTAGTGGCTGAAATTGAGAAGTCCACTATTATAATAGGAGATTTCAACACTTATCTCTCAATAATGATAAGTCAAGCAGATGAAAAAAGTCAATAAAGATATAAAAGATTTGAATAGCAGAGTAAACAAGCATGTACTAATTAGACAGAGAAAGAACTCCAAACCCAACAATTACAGAACATACATTCTTCTCAAGCACAAATGAAACATTTACAAATATCAACCACATGCTTGTCCAGAAACCAAGTCTTAACAATTTTTAAAGAAGTTATGTAATATACATCATGTTTACTGACTAAAAATGCAATTCAGCAAGAAATCAGTAACAAATAAGCATGTGCAAACCAAATATCTACATATACTGAGAAACTAAACATGTCTAAATGCCTAAGGAATGAATAAAAACTTTCAGTAATTATTAAAAGTATATTTTAATCTTCAAAAATTCTAAAACTCCAGACTGTTGATTAAACTACTAGGAAATAGACATTCTCATACTCTGATGGTGGTAGTATAAAACAATTTCCCTATGGATGGCAATTTGATAATGCTAATCAAAATAAATATGCATCTATCCCTTGGCCCAGCAATTCTGTTCCTAAGGCTTTTTCTATAAGGAATATATTATGTATAAAATGACATCTATACAAACTTATTTATTATAACAATGGTTACAATGGCAATTGATAGGAAATAACACCTGTCCCTTAATAGAATACTGGAGAAAAAATTTTTGTTTCTTCCTCACAATGGAATATTTTGTAGTCAAAATAAGAATAATATTTATAGAATAATTTCTATCAATAGGATAAAGTGTCAGCAACAAGGGGAAGGAAGTGTACAGCATACGTTCCCTTCTGTGTAAGAAAGAGAGAAATTAAGAAAAGGTGTTCATATTTGCTCATATTTACCTAAAGACACAATAGACCCTCTTACCACTCCCTTTCTACATCACATTGGAAGTGCTTGCTAATATAAGGCAAGAAAGGGAAATAAAAGGTATACAGATTAAGTAGGAAGATATAACATTGACTTTGTTTAAAGATAACATGATTGTGTAGAAAATCCAAAGGAATCAGCAAAAATCTGGAATGAATAAGTAATTATAGCAAGATGGCAGGATACAAGGTCAATATACAATAGTCAATTGCTTTCTTATATACTAACAATAAACATGAGGAATTTGAATTTAAAAACACAACACCATTTACATTAACATTCCTCAAAAATGAATACTTCCATTAAATCTAACAAAATATGTACAAGTTCTGTATGAATAAAACTATAAAACTCTTGTGAACAGAATCAAAAAACTAAATAATTGTAGAGAAATTCCATGCTCAAGGATAGAAAGATTCAACATTGTTAAGGGTCAATTCTTCCCCACTTGATCTATATAGATTCAGTGCAATCCCAGTCAAAATCACAGTAGGATACTTTATGGATAACAACAAACTAATGTTTTTCTGGAGAGGAAAAGATCCAGATACACAATATTAAAGGAGAAGGAAAGAAGATGGAAGACTGACACCACTCAACTTCAAAACTTACTTTAAAGCTTCAGTAACTAAGAAGTGAGGTGTTAGTGAAAGAATAAACAAATAAATCAAAAGAACAAAACAGAAAGCCCAAAAATAGACTCCCATAAATATAGTTAACTGATCTTTGACAAGAAAAGCAAAGATCATCTCTTCAGCAAATGATTATGGAACAACTGAACATGTAGCTACATGCAAAAAAAGAGAGAGAGAGAGAGATACAGAGAGATACAGAGAGAGACACAGACTTTATACCCTTTATAAAAATTAACTCAAAATTGATTATAGACCTAAATGTAAAATGCAAAACTGTAAGATCCAAGAAGGTAACATAGGAGGAAATTTACAGGACCTTAGGTATGGGGATAACTGTTTAGATATAACACCAAAATCATGAAAGAAATAATTGACAAACTGGTCTTAATGAAAATTAAACATTTCTACTCTGCAAAAGACAACAGAAGAGAATTAGAAGACAAACTACAGACTGGGGGGAAATATTTGTAAAAGCTACATCTGATAAAAGAATATTATCTAAAATATATTTTTAAAAACTCTCAAAACTCAACAATAAGGCAATGGGACAGTTAAAAACTGGGTCAAAAACCTTAGGAGACAACCTCACCAAAGATATGCAGATAGAAAATAAGCATATAAAAAGATGCTCCTTAGTATTTATCATCAGGAAAATGTGAATTAAAAAGATATCACTACACCCCATTAGAATGGCCAAAATGTGGAACACTGAGATTGCCACCAAATGCTGGCAAGAATGCAGAGCAACGGGAACTCTCATACATTGATGCTGGGTCTGAAAAATGATACAGACACATTGGAAGATAGCTTGACAGTTTCTTAAACTTACTCCTACTATATAACACAGCAATTATGCTCCTTGGTATTTACACAAAGGAGCTAAGAACTTATGTCCACACAAAAACCTGCACATGGATGTTTATAGGATATTTATTCATAATTGCCCAAGCTAGAAAGCAACCCAGATATCCTTTAGTAAGAGAATGGATAAATAAACTGTAGTACATCCAGACAATGAAATATTATTCAATGCTAGAAAGAAATAAGCTACCAAGCCACAAAAAGATATGGGGGATCTTACATGAATATTACTAAGTGAAGGAGGCCAATCTGAAAAGTCTACATACTGTATGAATCCAGCTATATAACATTCTGGAAAAAGCAAAACTATGGAGACAACAAAAAGATCAATGGTTTCTAGGCGTTGGGAGTGGGAGATAAATAAGTGGAGTACATAGAATTTTAAGGAAGATAAATACTTTGTTATAATGAGGGATATGTGTCATAATACATTTGTTCAAACCCATAGAATCTACAAAAGCACAAGTGAACCCTAAGGTCAAATATGGGCTTTGGGTAATTATGATGAATCAAAATAGGTTAATCCTTGTGAAAAAAATGTACCATTCTTGTAAGTAATGTTGGTAATTTGGGAGGCTATGCAAGTGTGGGAAAAGGGATAAATCAGAAATCTATGTACCTCCCTCTCAATTTAGCTGTAAATCTCAAACTGCTCTAAAAAAAATAAGATCTTAAAAAAGAAAAATAGTGGAAGAATCCATGAAAAACTAAAATAAAAAACTAAAAGAAGTCATTACTCACAAAAAGCTGGGGATTAATGTGAGTAGGGAAAGTAGGCACCAGATCTTTAGTCTACATCTTATTCCATAGCTTTGATTCATAAATCAGTACATATATTAGCTGTTGAAAAATCTGTAAAATGAGTGAAAAATTAAAATAAAAATACAACATATCTACACTTGTGAAATCAATGGAAGTAGTACCTAGAGGGAAATTTAAAGTCTAATTGACATATGTTAGAAAAGATAGAAGGCTGAAGATTAATAACTTAGATATCTAACATAAAAAGGTAAAAGCAAAAGTTGAAAAAATTAATGATCTAAGTATCTAACTTAAAAAATTGAGAAATAACGCCAAAAGATAAGAAGAAGATAAACATAAGAGTGGGAAAAATAAATAGTATTGAAATCTGAAAAAAGAACCAACAAGGAACAAAATTGTCACCTCCATTCTAAAATGATCAAAAGGGATGCAGAGGGAGAGAGAGAGACACAGAGACAGAGACTATCAGAAATAAAAGTAAAAATAAAAAAATCTGGAGAAATTGCAGGTCAGGTCAGAGTCTAGGGTTACTTCAGGATCTACCTTGGGTTATATATGCAATGAGCTTTAGAGCTGAACCTCAAACACAGGACTTCTGACTCACAATCAATATTTCCATTGCTCTTCTATATATTCCCCAGCCATATCTTCACATCTTTTTTTGTAATTTTAAGACTTTATTTGCACAAAAATCTATTTCAATCAGCAGGCCAAACTTGAAGGGATTAGGAGTGTTCCACCTACAACAGGTGGTGGGGGGCAGGTTGGGGGGAGAGATTTTATAAAGAAAAAGTCAAAAGCAAAGTTAAAGAAATTATTGATTGGCTATAGTTTAAAGCCTAGTTAGCTGTTTGTTATTGGCCATTTCTAGCATTTTGAGTTTGTAACCTTGAAGAATTTATAGGCTCAGATTTCAGTTTGCTTATGTGGGCTGCCATAGCATTACAGTCATGAATGATTTAAGACATGAATGATTCAATCAATAATCGAATTATTGGCTTGGATAGAGAGAAGGAAAAACTACTAAGTACTTAATTTTCTACTCTGAGGCTGTGACTCAATCTTTGTATATATTTTTCCCACTTCTTGGGCAAGGAATGTAGAGGTGTGAAGATGTGACAGACAGACATACAAACTAGGATTTCAGCAGCTTCCTGGTCATTCTCCTTAGAAATTAAAAGTCCTCAAGGCCAAATCTGGAACTTGAAAAGAAAGAACCCTTAGTATAAACATAACTTGATATCTACTAACTCATTCCTGTTGCTATTACAACAACACATATGCATGAGACATTCACTCCAAGAATTCATGCCATGTCACTTGTGACATTTTGCACAGGCCCTTCATGATTCTGAACCCACCATGTCATTAACAAAATCATTGGTATTGGCATGGGCACTCTGTCAATTTCTTTCCAATCTGTCACTCTGTGTCTGTGATTCCAGGAATATAAGAAATAACAGGAGGATACATTTCAGAGATCTAGATTGCTGTCACCTTTGCATGAGAGTAGATTTACCTCTGATCCAACAGGGATAAGACTCCCAAAAACTAATAGAGATTGCTAAAGCTGAATATTTTTCCATTGTACAGATACTCATATGTTCTCTACTTCCCTTGATCTACAAATTAAAAGATAAAACAAGGACCAGTAGATCTATATACTGCCAAGATTTCAAGTTTCATGTATAAATTCCAACCTGATTCTGGAGGAAAGAGTTAACCTAGAGGTTTTAGCAAAAGTAACTCATCTTTATACTCAGATCTATTGTCAATTTTTTAAAAACTATTTTTCTGCTCTTGGTTGTTTTGTTTTTCTTCAAAGAGGAAGCAAGTCACCTAAAGACCTTATCCAAAGGATTACATTATTCGTGTCAGTTCTTCTATCCCCTAAAATAACAGTACACTTCACACCTGTGATATAGCACGTGAGTGTAGGTCACCATACCTTGAGTTGGGTTTGGCCACGTGACTTATTTTGGCCAATGGGATATTAGCAAACAGAATGCAGTAGAACAGTGCATGTGATCTTGCTCTCTTGTGCTCCTTTCTGGGCCTTAAGAACAACAGGCCTCAGAAGCTGCTGGCCCAAAAAAGGAGGAGATGTCCATAAAACAAACCAGGACCTAACCTTCCACTTGAATCCAGATGAGCCTAGCATAGATCACCTGAGCACCAGCCAGTTTCACAGGTGAGAAATATATCATTTTGCTTTAGGACACTGAGGTTTTCATGGCTGTCGGTTACATAGCATTTTTATAGAAATATTTGACTAATACACTTACCTACCAGATATATATTAAGACAATCATAACTCTAAAGCACTTTATAATCTCTGAGCACTAGCAAAAAGGGAACAGAACATTTTTTTAAAGTAGCTACTAGGAAAAAGGAGTGGGATTGAACAGCACTGTGAGAGTGTATTACTGTAACAAAGCCCTTTTCACTATTATTATTACATCTGTTTTGGAGATCATAAAACAGGGAGCTCAATACTTTATCAGAAAATGGTAAAAATATTATTTCTGCTTAGGTTTTCTGATTCTAAATCCTCTGTGCTTCCAGTAAGTAAGGCTCTTCTACTAATAAATAGAAAGTATACAAAGTGGCTTCTACAGTTTTGAAAATGTTATTCATCACTCAGAAATTAAATAAGGATATGTTCTAAAGCAGAAGCCTTCAGATTCATTTCAAGTCACTAAGCCATTGATGAGCTTCTTTCTTTGACTAAAACATCTAAAAGTGCAGTGAAATACATTTATACAGTACTTTCTAAGAAAAGCTTTAGAGACTAGATGAAACAGAAGCTCCTTGTAAAGAGTGAAGTGAAATCTCCATGTCAAAATACTCACCTTTAAGAAATGAACTTATTCCCCGGAGAGGATGGTTGCGTTATGGACATTGGGCAGGGTATGTGCTATGGTGAGTGCTTGAAGTGTGTAAGCCTGCTGATTCACAGATCTGTACCCCTGGGGCAAATAATACATTAAATGTTAATAAAAGTAATTTTTTAAAAAAAGAAATGAACTTATTCCCTTTCCAAAATATATGATACTAGAGTTTTCCCATGGACACTTGTTTATGAAAACTTTTTTATGTAAAATATGTGTTCTGCAGGTGGTTCAGAAATGGCTATCTATCCTGCCATTGGATGTATATCATTATGTAAAACTCATGATCCCCACATCTCTAGAGCCATATAGCATTTTGTCTTTCATTCTTTTATCTCAAGAGGAGAATACAGGGACATTACATGAGCTACTTTTTCTCCAGCATGAAAATTTGTCAGGGATGATATCATTTCCAGATGCTTTCTTATTTTTCATTTGTTTAAAGGCCTTATTCATCAGAGAGCTGGAGGGTTTCTAAGTGTGGCTCCCTCAGGGTATAATGGGGGGAAATGTTGAAAGCACCATCACCACCAGCATCTCCATTATAACTGTCAAATGAAGCTTACAATAAGTGCAATGGCTCCCCTCTTTTGACCCCATTCAGTTTTGTAATAATCTACATGTAAGGTAGTAAATTTATTAACATCTATCCTGAGCAATAAGAGGGAGATTAATCTAAGCACCACATCATGATTTGACTGTATAGGTATCAGGAGATTGTTTGTGAATGCTGGCAGCCCTTTCAGGGCAAGAATGATGGCAGACTTTAGATTTATAAATTATTGAAAATACTTAAATGAGTGTACAATGAGGAAAATGTTGGACATAGACTACTCCAGAAAAACACGTGTTTGGAATATCTTTTAACATGACTGATTTCTCCAATTTGTAATCTCAATTCTGTTGAGAATTCTGCAAATACCACTTAGGTATCTTATTACATAGAGGGTTAAAATTTATTTCCAATAAAGTAATAGAAAAATATACACTAATCTAATTAACTTGAAGTGGTATAGACACAATTTACCAATACAGAATTCAGATATGCCATGGTCTTGTTGAGCCAGAATATCTGACAAAACTTGAAATGAGCAGAAAAGACTTAATTTCAGGGAAATTGAAATAGGTGTGACAAAACCAATCCTCCTCTCAGAGACCATTTATTCATATTTTCAGACATTTACAATAAGTCCAATTTTCCATTCTCTGTAGCCAGAGTTGTCCACTTGAAATGATTTAGAACCCAACTTGGAATATCTTATCTCTTTTAAAAATATAACTTTTAAAATTTGGTGTTATGTTTTCTTGGAACTTGTAAGATTGCATAATGAGAGATTATGTTCTCTTATTCAGAAGACTTTGGAGATTTTCATTCCAAAAGCAACATACCAACCAACTGACTAATTTTAGAGGACTAAAATATGCCGTTATGCTTTCCTTCAGCTAGAAGAGAGGTCACCCTGACTCTCCCATTGCTATAGAGTGCTATGAAAGCAATGTGTGCTTCACTCTGTGTACACCTCGCACAACCTTAAGTTAGTTAGGCAGTAATAATCTGATGCTAGCACTAACAACATTGAAGAAGTCTTGGGTAAAATTTTAGCCCCTCTACAAACCTTTACGATTTTCCTATTACTTTCCAAGGAACTAACATGATTTGAGGAAAATCATATTAACTAATCATTTGTTCACACCTTCATTTTAAGTGTAATAGTATCCTGTTGATATCAAAACATTTGTCTTTCAGGTTTTGAGGAATGCACATAAATTTCATGTCATGTGATAACCATGATAGCCTTTACTAGGAACCCATAGACAGAATAATTACTAATACAACATATGCAATGTCTTTGATGTAGGCTGCTGTATGTATGGCTTGGGACATCTGGAGGGTCAGCTGGAAGTCCCTTTCCCTTGGTTCCCTTGCTCCCACTCCCTTTCCCTCCTCCAGGGTCCTGGCTTCATCCTGCAGCTAGCTCTTTGATCTCTTCCCAGTTCTAGCCGGAGGAGTACAGTGACTCTTTCTTCTTCAGAACCTAACACCTACAAAAAAATAAAAACAAGGCCATCTCCTGTTAATGCTGACCACATTTGTACATTAAAATATCCCTCCACACCAAAAGTGAAGTTGAAAGGATTAAAGAAAGGAAAGCCAGAGATAACCGCATCCTGTTCACATGCATTTTCAACCAAAAACCATGAGATATGGAAACAACAAGGATCTTACTGAAGTCAAGCCTTTTTGCATTCTAATAGGTACAGCATGAATCTGGTAGAACATTTTTCAACAGCATCTTTGTTTTTTCTCCTTAAAGACAGCAAAGCCTTGGCCTCAAGACCATCATCTCAAATGGCAATGGAGGTGATAAACCTTTCCCGTGTAATGAGATATATTTCCAAATGTGGAGACTGGCATACACAATTATCTCCTAGATAGACCATGAAGAAATGTCTAAAATTTGTTGATATTTAGGTTTAATTTCTCTTCTTAAAAAACACACACAAAATTATGTCTTTGAAAAGCTTTACTTTCTCAGTGAAAATCCCTAACCTAACAAAAGTTAACAGTGAAAATTGACTTCTAAATGGGTTCCCATTTTAAGTATTTATTCTGATCAAAAATACCAACATTAAAAATTTATAATAACTATATAAAGCTGAAATTTAATAGCCAACATAACTTTTTCAAAAAGAATTCCTAGTGTGGGCCACTTAGCAGACTTTGTTTTCACATTGTCCTATACATATAAGAAGCTAAGGGATTTTTTTCTTTATTTAGAACAGTGAGATGAAATTGTTATTCTTGGGATGCCTGGGCGGCTCAGTGGCTTAAAGCCTCTGCCTTTGGCTCAGGTCATGATCCCAGGGTCCTGGGATTGAGCCCCATCAGGGTCTCTGCTCAGCAGGGGGCCTGCTTCCTCCTCTCTCTCTGCCTGCCTCTCTGCCTACTTGTGATCTCTATCTGTCAAATAAATAAATAAATAAATAATCTTTTAAAAAAACGAAATAGTTGTTATTCTTATTTTGATGTTCTTGAAGGGCAGATCAAATGAAGCTTATCCACAATAATAATGATTGATGACCTTCATCTAAGATAATCCTCAATACCTTTGAGAACAACCCCAGTAGATGCAAACAGCAACAAAATTCCTGCTCAGTGAAGGGCATTGTGAGTACACACAAACATGTTCAATTAGTAATGTATTTTTAAAAAGAAAAAAAAAGCTTTCATGTCAATCATAGCACAGCACAAAAGAGAGAGCTGACATTGTAATTTTTGATTCCTGGGAGTTCATCCCAGCTATGCCACTTAAGGAAAGTGGCCATTGGAGAATTTCACTAATTTCTGTGAAACTTAGAGTCTGTGTGTATAAAATGAGCACTTGCTTAATTGTTTCCTTCTTTTCTCTCTTGATCTTAAAGTTTATGAGGTTAGAAACCTTGTCTTTCTGGTTCAGTTTTGTTTTACAAGTGCCCAGCATAATGCCTGGCTTTTAGTAAAGGCAAAATAAATATTTGATGACCAAAAGAATGAAATCATTTAGCTTTCAATAAATATTTATTTTGTATCTCATGTGGTCCAGGTGCTGTTGTAGTTGCTGGGCATAGGGTTGTGGGAGTGATTAGAAAACAGAAAAATCCTTACCTTTGAGGGGCTTATATTCTAATGGGGAAGACAATTAACAGAGTAAGTAGGTAAATGTGACGCCAAAAAAAACAAAAAGTTCAAGTTGGAAGGGAAGATAGGAAATGCTGGCTGATAGAGAGGTTTGGTGAGATTTTAGTCAAGATTGCTAGGAAAGTCCTTGGTAAAAAGATGACTTTCAAGTAAAAACACAAAGAAAGTGGGCTTCTACCCATGTGGCCGTCCTAGAAATGACAATTCTAAGCAGAAGGAACAAAAAGTATGAACACCCTGAGATAGGATTTTCAGGAACAAAAGCGCAAGGGCCAGTGTAGTTTATGAAGTAACATGCATGTAGGAAGAGAATGAAGTCAGAGAGGTAAAGAGGAGGCAACAAATCATAGGGCTTATAAGTTGTAGTGAGGACTCTGGCTTTTATTGTGAAAGACAGGAAGTTGCTGCAAGAGTCTGAGAAGAAGAGTGACATGATCTGACTTATATTTTAACAGGATCACTCTGGCTGCTGTGTTAGTAATAGACTATAAGAGGACAGGGTAGAAATAAAATAAACACCTACCACATGGCACTTGGGAAGATTACTCAGAAGTACATGTGGAGAGCTTTGTGCAAACCTACCACTAACTGTCTTTCCTCACCAAAGAAGAGGTATTCTCACAGATAATAGTTATGCTCTTCCTGAAGACATCTATACAAAGGTTCTGTGTGGTTGCTGTTAACAATCCCAAGACACCCTACCTCCATTATGGCATCCTAGGTGTTGGGATATTGAATTAATGTGAGCAACAATAATCAACAGACTCCAAAGGAAATGACCCTAGCATCTAGTCTAACAAACTTATTCAGGCAAAGTGAAGTAGTCACCCTGTTTACCATCCCTGCCCAGGATCAAAGGATCTCATTCACTTAATGGTGAGGCATCAAAGGGTTGTGTGGACACTGGGAATTTAGCTTTTTATCAAATGTTTGTATCTAAATTCAATAGTACTAGCATCCAAGATCAGACATTCACATCAACATTTACAAACAAAACACACAGGTGCTTTATTCACTCTGTGTCTAATACATTTTCCTCAGGAAAAGCTAAAAGCTACATGTATGTAACATGACAGAAATCCATGAATTTTAATTACGTTTCTCCTTAAAATCCTATCATTAGACTTTAACTAAGGATGTTTTATTCTTTGAAGAAATATTTGGTTAGTTTTATTTCTGCTTAATTAAAAAGAACCCAGCAATGGGGGGGGGGGGGTGTTCAAGCAGACCTGACCTTGCAAAAAACCAACCAAGCAGGTGGTGTTTCCTTTCCCAGTCTCTCCTCTTCCTGCACACAGATGTTAAAATACTTCTTTTTCCTATGACTGTCCTCACTTCAGTGCTTCTCCTGAGAGAGTCTGTAGCAATTAATTCAACATTAGTTTACTGAGTATCTATTTTGTATCAGGTGTTGTTCTAGGTGCTAATGACACAAAAGTGAACCAAATACGACCTTGCTCTCAGCAAGTTTGTCTTCAAGGGCCAACTGGAAATTAAAGAAGAGGGGATGAGGGTAAGAAAGACTAACTTATACCCAGATCCTCCCTTTAACTGCCCCTCTCCATCTCCAAACACTTTTCATCTGACAGCCTTTGGTAGATGCCAATAATAGCCTTGTTTGGGAAAGAAAGCACTTGAGAACAAGTCAGGGCTTTCCTCTAAAATGTTGATGAGTGCTCACTTCGGCAGCACATATACTAAAATGTTGATGAATTATCTTTTGCTTTTAGGGGATCTAAGCATACATGACACCATGTATGTGCATTTTTGTCTGTATATATAATACTGAGTAGAAAGGAAGAGAGGGGGACATGGATTGGAACTTTGTTCAAGGCAAATAAGTAAAATAGTAATATTAGCTCTTTGGTTTTTTTTAATAAGACTTTTGAAACTTTGTAATTTTCCCTTTAACTATTAGTCCTATCCATTTTTGTTTTAGTTTCTATAGTGAAAGCATTATCCAGAGGTACTGTTTTTCAGATGTTTACTATGTAAGACTATAAAAGAATTTTATATTTATATTTATATATTATATATATTTATATATTGCATATATTTATATACATTTATATATTGGTTGCCTTCTCAGCATCTTTTGCCCATTCTACCTTACTATCTGAACCCAAATTTTATTCAGTGATCTCTTCCTATTTGTGCTCCCAGGGAAGGTGACATCCCTGACTCCAGAGGTAATACAAGGTCGCCTCAGCCAATCAGGTCAGAGCATTCCAGGGGAGTGGCAATGCTTTAAGAATGGACATGTGACCTAAATTGGTTTAATCAGATTGAATAGAAGACATCCATGGTTGGGAGAGAAATTTCTTTCCTCTCTATCTCCCTCCCTCTCTCTCTCTTTCCCTTTCTCTCTCCTGCTAGATAAAAGTAAGAGATTAGAGTTAACTCTGTGAGAGACAGAGCCTGAGCTCTTAAATGAATCAAACTTGAGGCTATAGGAGATGATCACTTGGTTTATTATCTAAGTCAATCTGAGTACGTAGTTTACTTGCAGCCCAAAGCATCATATCAGGTGCACATTAGAATTGTCACAGCTCTGAGCAAATACAGGACTTATTTGCAGTTCAGATTCCAAGCAGGAAATCCATCAGATTCCATTAGAGAATTCCATCAGATTCTGTTAGAATCTTTTTAAACCGCTCTTGTTTTTATGACATGAAGAAAGAAAGCTGTGCCAGAACACAGAAGTCAATGCTGGCAAAGAACACCCACACAGAACTTTCAGACTAGATTTTAACACTACAGATGCACTGTACTATGGGTGTACTCTGAGTCCCCAAGGATGGGATTTTAAACAAGTGCTTAAGTAAAGATTGTATTATAGCAACAGGGTTCTGAAACAGAAGTCCTACAGACAGCTTAACTGAATAGGGCAAGTACAATGTAGGGCATAGAGAGGCTCTAGTTTGGATTATTTCTGGTTCTGTTCCTTAGTGAAGAGGAATGGGAGACAGATAATATACTACTGTATATCTTGTATGTTCTATTATACTATAAAATATGTCAAGCATTTATGTGTTGTAAATTATATTGTTTTTCTTATAGACTGTTCAGTCATTCTCAGTAGATCCTATTCTTAAACCCACAAATAAATTCCCAGTATTCCTATGTATGGACATACTGGTAGAGTAAAGCAAATTCTCTCTCTAGTAGATTGTTTGCAAAAATAGTTTCATCAATTTTTCCCACTTTTATAAAGTGATTTTGCTGCTTTTCTCAGAGTGGAGCTGTTTTCCCTTCCCCTGATGTGGCTGATCTTGTCTTATGACATGTTACAGTCAATGGAATGCAATAGAAGTGATGTTGTAGAACTTCAGAGCCTTAACTTCAAGAATCGTTGCTGCTTCCTCTCTTACCCTGACTGCAACCTACACTGATGACAGTCATCTGGTGAGGCGTGCAGAAGTACCACTCAGCTGAACCCAGCTCATATTTTAGAATTGTGAGCAACTCAATTATTGATGTTTAAGGTTTTGGTGTTGAAACTGATACATCCTCCCTGTCTACTGAAGTCAGAACTCTGGTGCAATCTCAAGGAAGCTTTCTTTTTCTACTTAGATATGCAACATGTTATGCAAATAAATGTCTTAGAAAGGCTGAGAGGTGTCTTTTAGGAAGGAGTCATTCTGGAAGGAAAACAACCTTCTCAGCAGAAGGTCCAGTTCCCTCTATCCTATACCAATGATACTTTCCCTAGCCCTCACACCTATTGTCCCACCTGCCCATCATAGGTCACATTAAATAAAGTCCTGCTTAGAGCTAGATCGGTAAAAGACACAGTCCCATTCCATGAGACACAGGCATCTAGGGTAGCCACGTGCCACATTCTATCAGTACAGTCATTTAGGTGCATTACATGGTGGGCTTTGATGAGCTGGTCTAAGAACCTGACACCCATTTCCAGAATTAGTTATGAATTCTGAAACACTAACTTACAGACCCATTTTGTTACAGCTGTAATCAACTGATTTAAAAGTGAACTCAGGGAATATAATCAGGGGACAGGCTTATTCTCCCATACTGCTTCTGGTTCATTCCATCTTCTGGTTCATTCTGGTTCAGTCTTCCTCTTCTGCCTTGTGATACCACTGAACTCAGACTCCATAGCTTCTGAATCCCTTTCATATTTTTTTCAAAACTCCAATCAATTCTAAAAAAAAAAAAATTATCTCTGAGCTAATTCAAAGCTTTCCCCCTCCTTTTAGCATAACCTTACTTTGGATGTGCAGTCTAGAAGTTCCAGACTCTATGCTAGGATTTCTCAACCCCAGCCCCAGTGACATTTTGGATTAGGTAATTCTTTGTTGTAGGAGACTGTCCTGTGCATTGTAGGATGTTTAACGGCATCTCTGACCTCTACGCAATTGATATTAGTTGCATTATAAAAAATATCTCCAGATACCACCAAATGTGCCCTCACGGCAAAATCACCCTGGGTAGAATCACTGCTCTAGGGAAAGGAGCAAAATGGCAGAGGAGTACAAGACCGAGATATCATCAGGTCCTGGGAGTTCAGCTAAAAAGTTATTAAACCATTCTGAAAACCTAAAAATTCAACAGGAGATCAAAGAGAGGAAGAGCAGCAATTCTAGGAACAGAAAAGCGACCACTTTCTGGAAGGTAGGTAGGATGTGCGAAGTGAAGCCGAGGCGATATTGAGGAAGAGAGACCGCGGGGAGAGCAGAGGCTCCCAGCATGCAGTAGAGCAGCAGAGCACAAAATTGGAACTTTTAGAGGTCTACTCCACTGAGGGACATCGCTCCAGTGGTTGGGGGTGGGGGCAGAGCATTCACGGGGACAGTGTGGTCTCATGACCTGTGGGGACACAAAAAGACCAAGGGTGTATGAGTGTGGCAGAGCTCCCAGGTATCTAAGCTGGGAAACTGGCTGCAGAGACAGAGCCATGAAGTGGGCTTTCAGCTTAGGATTACCTTAAACCATGATCCAAGGCACAGTCAGGTCACTGCTCAGCAAACAGGGACCCCACAAGCAGCAGATCCAGGAAGACCTCCTTTCTCCTCCAGGAGGAGTGGCACAGGAATGCACTGCAGGAATCTGCTGGGTTTGGAGACTCCAGACAGTACTGTGCACCAGAGATAGAAACACTTAGGCACAGGCTGGGTGAGCTCAGAGTGCAGCTGGAGACTAGAAGATGGGGGGGATTGATTGCTTTTCTCTGAGGGCACATTGAGGAGTGGGGCCCTGAGCTCTCGCCTCCTATGAGGTGATCTATTGGGAGGTCACCATTCTCATTCCTATCTTCCAAAGCTGTATGGAAAGCATTCAGAGAACAAAAGCTCCCTAGAGCAAACCTGAGCAGATTACTTAGCCTGGCCCTTGGCAAGGGCAATGCAATTCTGCCTCAGGCAAAGACATTTGAGAATCACTGCAACAGGCCCCTCCCCTAGAAGATCAGCAAGAACATCCAGCCAATACCAAATTTAAGGATCAATGAGAAGAGCAGAACTCCAGAGCTAGGGGAAAGCAACACATAGAATTTATGGCTTTTTTCCCATGATACTTTAGCCTTCTGAAGTTAAATTTTTTTAATTTTATCTTTTTCTTATTCTGTGTTTTTAATTTTTCCTCTTTCCTATTTTAAAGTTTTGTAGCTATTTTATCTCATCAATACCTTTTTAAAATCTTTTTAAAATTTTCATTCTTATAGTCATATTTTATCCCTTCATTATACTTAACCTTATTTCTGATTACATATAGGGTTTTTTATTTTCTTTAAAATTTTAGGATATAATTTTTTCTAATAGATCAAAATATAACCTAAACCTAGGGCATAGCTTTGTTCTAGTGTTCAGCCACCAAAAGAAATTAAATCTTGCCATTTGCAATGATGTGGATGGAACTAGAGGGTATCATGCTAAGTGAAATAAGTCAATCAGAGAAAGACAAATATCATATGATCTCTCTGATATGAGGAATTTGAGAGGCAGGGTGGGGAGTTGTGGGAGTAAGGAGGGAAAAAAATGAAACAAGATGGGATCAGGAGGGAGTCAAACCATAAAAGACTCTTAATCTCATGAAACAAACTGAGGGTTGCTGGGGGGCGGGGGGTAGGGATAGGCTGGCTGGGTTATGGACACTGGGGAAGGTATATGCTATGGTGAGTGCTATGAAATGTGTAAGCCTGACAATTCACAGACCTGTATCTCTGGGGCAAATAATACATTATATGTTAATTAAAAAGAAAAAAGAATCACTGCTCTAGACCATACATTCTTAATGGAAGTGATGTTGTACCCAAAAGATGAAAATTAGTTCTTAAGGGCTGAAAAAAATGTTAGGTGATCCAATACTTCATGACCCTCTAAGGAGCCATAGTACATAGGCAAACAGAATATCTATGGTATTAACAACTTGTGGGGTAGGGAGAAAGACAGGAGGAAAAACTAAAAAAGGGCTCCATCATTTATTTTTTAAAAAGTGAGAAACACTCTGTAGATCAATAGTAAGGTGTGAGCTGCTGAAGAGGAAGGGTAAGAGCTAAAAAGCCGGTCTTTTCACTTAGCTGTGTTATGTAATTGTCCTTTGACTATTGAATTCCCTCTGCCATGGCAAGCATCCAAAGGCACATCTCCTTGAAGTGTGGTTCCAGGTGGTTTTTAACATCCTAGTCCCCTCTCTGTACCACTCTCTGATGTGGATAATACACCCACTAGCTGCCCTCAAGCAGTTAACCACACACAGAATCTCTCTATCGGGAGCCTCTAGTGTTGGGTCATTCTCTTGGGTGAGATTATTAAAGATGGCTTTATTTTGGCTACCTACATTGACTTCATTAACCCACGAGAATTCACTGAGGCTCACCCTTTAAAGAAATGGAAGCAATTCTAGCCATCTCCAGCCTTCACACTTCTTCCACCCAAAGTCTCTACGCCCCCAACAGACTTCAGGAAACTCTTATCATGTCTACAAAGAGCTCTCCAGCTTTTTGTTCTGGTAGCAGCACATGGGGGAAGCCTCAAAAAATACAACTTATAGTTTCATAAGCCCTTAGGCCAGAAGTCAGACATAGGTTTCCCCTATAGGGTCTTAGAGCACTCCTCAATTGCCTTTTAAGGGAAGACTTTCTCCCCTCTCCCTTATCCCCTATTCTCTGGACTCTAGTGATAGAGAACATGGGCTGGAAGTGGGGAAGGAGGATTGATAGTTTGGCTGCATTTTAATAAATGCTTTAGAGATCTATATAAAATTTCTCTGAAGGATATTTTGTCCTCAACTTTGGGACATCATTAGACAATCTGAGACAACAGGATAATATTCATTAAATATCTAGTTATACAATATATTAGTCAATTGGGACTTTATGTAAAAAGAAGAATCTAAGCCAATATTCCCAGTTTGTAGGCTGAAAAAACTGGTGATTTTTAAGAGTTCTACCAACAGATTCATATTTCCTTTCATTAATTCAACAAACACTGCTGGGTATTTGACAGGAAGACTGATAGCTGTTGCAGAAACAAGTCAGGCAAGGTCTCTGCTCTTGTGGAGAATAGTCTAGCAAAGGAACATAGCTAGTGAATAATGGTGTACCCACCAATTGCAATAAATGCCATGGGAAAAAAATAGGGCAGGTAATGTAACAGGGGATGGTTGGGAGGGAGGAGTATTGTTCTGGACCAAGTGGCCAAAGAAAGGGTCCTTTGTATAGGAAACATTTAAGCAGAATCCAAAATAGTAAGAAAGAGCTAGTTTTGTGGAGACTTGGGGGAGAAGAATTCCAAGGAGAGGAAGTACAAGGCCCCTGAGCAAGAATGAGCTGAGCATGTTCCAGAGAGAGAATGCAGCCACAGAGCTTGATGTGATAATGGTGCAGAGAATGCTATTTTATGTCACACTGCTTATAGAACAAATCTGTTTCACAAATACGTGTGCTGCCATTGTCCAAACGCACACAAATCTTGAAAATGTCAGACATGTGTTGAATGTGTTACTAAATGCCTAGTAGATTTCTATTATGAGTAGAGAGATAGTGAAATTTGTTGATGTTAAGAGTCATTTTCTCCAAAAGTAGTAGAAACTACCTCCTCTGACTTCCTAATACAAGACTTATTTGTACAAAATTGGGTTTCCATTCTTTCTTTGATTCTGGGGAGAAACAATTCTTTGAAAAGAGGGAAATATTCAGATTCAACCTTTATCCTTCCTTTAAATGACCAAAATCTGTATACAATAGACAGAACTGGGGATAGTTGACGGTGCAAGCAGAGAAACCAACTATCACCTTCAGGCAAGTATCTCTGCATTCTTGTTATAAAATCCCTGCTATAAGCACAATATTTTCTATCTCCAGAGATTCTACATATTTACATTTAAAATTATTCTAAATGGAACAAAAAGTGTATACCATACTATGGTATACCTTAGCAGGCATAGGTTTTTACCAATAGAGATTATAAATACAGTTATCTGTAATGTAAATTGAAAACAGACTTTTTAAAATGCCTGATGCCAAAACCATCACAGAACTACCTCTAACTTACTATCAGAGACTTATTTACCATAATTGACTTTCTCGTTGTTTTACCTTGTCTTTGACCCTGTACACCTCGCATGATGCTCCTGAATTTAAAAGAGAAAATGATTAATGTGGCAAGTGCAGAGACAGCCAAGCTCATGAACACCAATGGGGACCTGGGAGAAGCCTGATAAATAATAAACACTGCCACTTCTCACACTCTCACTCTCTCTTTCATTGCATCTTTCAGGCAGTTTTTTAAATGAGAGGTCACTTATTTTAAACCAAGTATACATCTGTGCTATTCAAAACTTATTTATGCCATGGTCAGGAAAAAATATTTACATCTAAAAATGCTGAACCATGAAACTCTAGCCACAGGAAAGGTTACCTGTATTAAAAAAAAAAAAGAAGAAGAAGAAGAAGTTTGTATCACCATAATTTCCATAATCTATTTTTTTTTTTTTCATGAAACAACTTCTCACCTCTGTTTTGCCTTTAGAGACTAACTTATGGGTATCCCTTCTGCTCAACTTTGTGAGACAATTCACAAATCAAAAACCTTTGAGATTGAATGTAAAAATCCTTTAACTACGAGGGGAAATAACAAAGTAAATCACTTCTGGGAATATAGATGATAGAAGAAAAGTGATTTTGTAAAACTAAAGAACATTAATGGATTTCAAATTAATTCTGTGTAGGATGTACAGAGTTAGAAATGGAACGCTCTGGTAATCAGCAGTTAATGAATACCATAATTCACTTTTGTTTTCAAAGATCATTTATATCTCCCTCCCACTTTCACCTATTATCTTTTTATCCTGTTGCTGCTGCTTGGATTTATTCTGATAACTGTTAGTTTACTAGAAATTATGCCCTCAGGAGAGGAAAGATGGTGGAGGAGTAGCAGATTGAAATGACATCAGATCCCAGGAGTTCAGCTAGATAGGTATCAAAGCATTCTGAACACCTACAAACTCAACAGGAGATAGAAGAGAAAAGAAGAGTAGCAATAAATAAATAAATTTATTTATTTTTAATTATTTATTTATATGTATGGTTTTATTTATTTATTTATTTATTTATAAATAGATAGCATAAATAAGTAGCAATAAATAAATAAATAAATAAATTTCTGTTCTAGGAATAGAAAATCAACCACTTTCTGAAAGGTAGGACATGCAGAGAAGTGAATCTGAAGCGACAGGAAGATAGACCACAGGAGGAAGGGCTGGCTCCTGGCAAGCAGTGGAGCAATAGAGCACAAAATCAGAACTTTTAGAAGTCTGCTCCACTGAAGGAGATCACTCCAGAAGTTAAGTGGGGTGGAGCCCTTGCGGAGACAGTGTGATCTCGGGTCCTGCAGGGTCACAGAAAGATCAGGGATGTCTGAGTGTGGCAGAGCTGCCAGGTATCAGAGTGGGGAGGCTGACTACAGAGACAGAGCTGAAGAGTGAGCTTTCAGATTGGGGTTACCTTAAACCATGATCCAAGGCACAGTCAGACCATTCCTCTTTAATCAGGGACCCCACAAGTGGCAGATCGGGGGAGACTCACCCACCTCCTCTGGAGGAGCAGTGAGGCAGGAATTTGCTAGGTTTGGAGATTCCAAACAGGACTGTGCGCCAGAGATAGAAATGCTCAGGCACAGGCTGGGTGAGCTCAGCATGTGGCTGGAGACCAGGCAGAGAGGAGTGATTGACTGCTTATCTCTGAGGACACACTGAAGAGTGGGGCCCCAAGCTCTCAGCTACTCTGGGCCGGAGATTGGAAGGCCACCATTTTCATTCCCATCTGTCCTCCAAAGCAGTACAGAAAGCATTCAGGGAACAAAAGCTCCGAGAGCAAACCAGAGCATATTATTTAGCCCAGTCCCTGGCAAGGGTGGTGCAATCCCGCCTCAGGCAAAAACATTTGAGAATCACTGCAACAGGCCCCTCCCACAGAAGATCAGCAAGAACATCCAGCTAAGACCAAGCTCACCTATCAAGGAAAAGAGTGGTACTCCAGAGCTAGGGAAAACCAATGCATTCAATTCATGGCTTTTTCCCCAAGATCCTTTAATCTTGCAAAGTTAATTTTTTTTATTTTTTTCTTATTATATTTTTTTTAACTTTTCTTCTTTCCACTTACAGTGTTTTTTAACTAGTTTATCTTAACAATACCTTTCTAAAAAAATCTATTTAAACCTTCATTGTTATAGTCATATTTTATCCCTTCATTGTATTTAACCTTATTTTTTGTATACATATAGTTTTTATTTTCTAAAAAATTTTAGGATACAATTTCTTCTAATAGATCAAAATATACCCTAATCTAGCACATGACTTTGTTCTAGTCTCCAGTCTGAGTGCATTGATCCTCTTTTGTTTTCCTTTTTTCAACCACTTATCTTATCAATTCCTTTTTTATGATTTTTGTTTAATTTTCATCATTGTAATCATATTTCATCCCTTCCTTGTGTTTAATCTTATTTGTGTGTGTGTGTGCGTGTGTGTGCGTGTGTGTGTGTATGTTTTTCTTTCCTTAAAACGTTGGGAGGTAGTTTTTTCTAAGGGACAAAAATACACCCAAAATCAAGTGGGTGGCTCTGTTCTATTCATCAGTTTAATATTAATTTTTATTTTTTTATTGTTATTTCTTTTTTCCCCATTTATTCCCCCCCCAGTTTTGGATCTCTTCTGATTTGGTTAGTATACATTTTTCTCAGGTCTTTACCACCCTTTTAGTATGTTATAAGTATACATATAAGAATATATGTATATTCATTCATATATTCTTATCCTGATAAAATGACAAGGTAGAAAAGCTCATCACAAAAAAAAGAACAAGAGGCAGTACCGACAGCTAAGGACCTAATGAATATAGACACTGGTAATATGTCAGAACTAGAGTTCAGAATGATAATTCTCAAGGTGCTAACTTGTCTCAAAAAAGGCATGGAAGATATTAGAGAAACCCTTTCTGGAGAAATAAAAGAACTAAAATCTAACCAAGTTGAAATCAAAAAAAGTTATTAGTGAGGTGCAATTAAAAATGGAAGTTCTTATTGCTAGGATAAATGAGGCAGAAAAGAGAATTAGTGACATAGAAGATGAAATGATGGAGAATAAAGAAGCTTAGCAAAAGAGAGACAAACAACTACTGGACCATGAGGGGAGAATTCAAGAGATAAATGATACCATAAGATGAAACAATATTAGAATAATTGGGATCCCAGAGAAAGAAAAAAGAAAGGTGGGGGCATATTGGAGAAAATTTTACTAGAGAATTTCCTTAATTTGGTGAAGGGAACAAGCATCAAAATCCAAGAGGCAAAGAGAACCACCCTCAAAATCAATAAAAATATGTCCACACCCCATCATCTAATAGTAAAACTTACAAGTCTTAGTGACAAAGAGAAAATCCTGAAAGCAGCTCCAGACAAGAAGTCTGTAACATATAATGGTAGAAATATTAGATTGGCAGCAAACCTATCCACAGAGACCTGGCATGCCAGAAAGGACTGGCATGATATATTCAGAGCACTAAATGAGAAAAATTATGCAGCCAAGAATACTATATCCAGCTAGGCTGTCATTGAAAATAAAAGGAGATAAAAAGCATCCAGGACAATCAAAAATTAAAAGAATTTGCAAAACCAAACCAGCCCTACAGGAAATATTGAAAGGGATCCTCTGAGCAAAGAGAGAGCCTAAAAGTAGTAGACCAGAAAGGAACAGAGACAGTATACAGTAATAGTCACCTTACAGGCAAAACAATGACACTAAATTCATTCTTTCAATAATTACCCTGAATGTAAATGGGCTAAATGTCCCAATCAAAAGACACAGGGTATCAGAATGGATTTAGAAAAAAAAAAAAAATAAAGACTCATCAATATGCTGCCAATAAAAACTCATTTTAGTCCCAAAGACACCTCCAGATTTAAAGTGAGGGTGTGGAAAACAATTTACCATGCTAATGGACATCAAAAGAAAGCTATGATGGCAATCCTTATATCAGATAAATTAGATTTTAAGCAAAACATTATAATAAGAGATGAGGAAGGACACTATATCATACTTAAAGGGTCTGTCCAACAAGAAGACCTAACAATTTTAAATATCTATGCCCCTAACATGGGAGCAGCCAATTAATAACAAAATCAAAGAAACACATCGACAATAATACAATAACAGTAGGGGATTTAACACCTCCCTCACTTAAATGGATAGATCATCCAAACAAAAGATCAACAAGGAAACAAAGGCCTTAAATGACACACTGGACCAGATGGACATCACAGATATATTCAGAACATTCCATCCCAAAGCAACAGAATACACAATCTTCTCTAGTGCACATGAACATTTTCCAGAATAAATCACATCCTGGGTCACAAATCAGGTCTCAATTGGTACCAAAAGATTGGGATCATTCTCTGTATATTTTCAGACCACAATGCTCCAAAGCTAGAACTCAATCACAAGAGGAAAGTTGGAAAGAACTCAAATACATAGAGGCTAAAGAGCATCCTACTGAAGAATGAATGCATCAATCAGGAAATTATAGAGTAATTTTTAAAAATTCATGGAAACAAATGAATATGGAAACACAACTATCCAAAATCTTTGGGACACAGCCAAGGTGGTCCTGAGAGGAAAGTATATAGCAATACAAGCCTTTCTCAAGAAACAAGAAAGGTCTCAAGTACACAACCTAACCCTACACCTAAAGGAGCAGGAGAAAGAACAGAAAAGAAAGCCTAAACCAAGCAGGAGAAGAGAAATAATAAAGATCAGAGTAGAAGTCAATGAAATAGAAACCAAAAGAACAGTAGAACAGATCAATGAAAGTAGGAGCCGGTTCTTTGAAAGAATTAATAAGATTGGGGGATGCCTGGGTGGCTCAGTTGGTTAAGCGACTGCCTTCGGCTCAAGTCATGATCGTGGAGTCCCGGGGTCGAGTCCCATATCAGGCTCCCTGCTCAGCAGGGAGTCTTCTTCTCCCCCTGACCCTCCCACTTCTCATGTTCATTCTGTCTCTCACACTCTCTCTCTCAAATAAATAAATAAAATCTTGAAAAAAAAAAGAATTAATAAGATTGATAAACCCCTGTGCAGACTTATCAAAAAGAAAAGAGAAAGGACTCAAATTAATAAAACCATGAATAAAAGAGGAGAGATCACAACCAACACCAAAGAAATACAAACAAATATAAGAACATATTATGAGCAACTATGCATCAGCAAATTAGACAAACTGGAAGAGACAGATGCATTCCTAGAGACGTACAAACTACCAAAACTGAACCGGGAAGAAATAGAAAACCTGAACAGACACATAGTCAATAAGAAAATTGAAGCAGTCATCAAAAATCTCCCAACAAACTAGAGCCCAGGGCCAGACAGCTTCCCAGGGGAATTCTACCAAACATTTAAAGAAGAATTAATACCTACTCTCCTGAAACTGTTTCAAAAAATAGAAATGGAAGGAAAACTTCCAAACTCATTTTATGAGGCCAGTATTACCTTGATTCCAAATCCAGACAAAGATCCCACCAAAAAGGAGAATTACAGACCAATATCCTTGATAACACAGATGTGAAAATTCTCACCAAAATACTAGCCAATAGGATCCAACAGCACATTAAAAGGATCATTCACCATGACCAAGTGAGATTTATATATTCTATATATATATTAATATAGAAAGAACATGAACCATATGGTATTCTCAATAGAGGCAGAAAAAGCACTTTGACAAAGTACAGCATCCTTTCTTGATCAAAACTCTTCACAGTGTAGGCATAGAGGTTACATCAATATCATCAAAGCCATCTATGAAAAACCCATAGCAAATATCATTCTCAATGGGGAAAAACTGATAGCTTTTCCCCTAAGGTCAGGAACATGGCACAAATGTCCACTATCACCACTGCTATTCAACATAGTACTAGAAGTCCTAGCCTCAGCAATCAGACAACCAAAAGAAATAAAAGTCATCTGAATCACCAGAGAAGAAATCAAATTCTCACTCTGCAGATATGTATGATACTTTATGTAGAAAAACCAAAGACTGCACTCCAAAACTGCTAGAATTCATACAGGAATTCAGTAAAGTGTCAGGATATAAAATCAATGCACAGAAATAAATTGCATTTCTATACACCAACAACAAGACAGAAGAAAGAGAAATTAAGGAGTCAATACCATTTACAACTGCACCCAAAACTATAAGATACCTAGGAATAAACCTAATCAAAAAGGCAAAGAAGCTGTACTCAGAAAATAAAGTACTCACGAAAGAAATTGAGGAAGACACAAAGAAATGGAAAAGTGCTCCATGCTCATGGATAAGAAGAACAAATATTGTGAAAATGTCTATGCTACCTAAAGCAATCTACACATTTAGTGCAATCCTTATCAAAATACCATGAATTTTTTCAAGGAAATAGAACAAATAATCCTAAAATTTATATGGAACTAGAAAAGACCCCGAATAGCCAGAGGAATGTTGAAAAAGAAAACCATAGTTGGTGGCATCAAAATTCCAGGCTTCAATCTGTATTACAAAGCTGTAATCATCAAGACAGTATGGCATTGGCACAAAAACAGACACATAGATCAATGGAACAGAATAGAGAGCCCAGAAATAAACCCTCAACTCTGTGGTCAACTAATCTTTGACAAAGCAGAAAAGAATGTCCTATGGAAAAAGACAGTCTCTTCAACAAATGGTGTTAGGAAAATTGGACAGCCACATGCAGAAAAATGAAACTGGACCATTTCCTTACACCACCACAAAAATAGACTCAAAATGGGTGAAAGACCTCAATGTTAGACAAGAATCCATCAAAATCCTTGAGGAGAACACAGGCAGCAACCTCTTCGACCTCAGCCACAACAACTTCCTAGAAACACTGCCAAAGGAAAGGGAAGCAAGTGCAAAAATGAACTATTGGGACTTCATCAAGATCAAAAGCTTTCACATAGCAAAGGAAACAGTCAACAAAACCAAAAGATAACTGACATAATGGGAGAAGATATTCACAGATGACATATCAGATAAAATGCTAGTATCCAAAATCTATAAAGAACTTGTCAAACTCAACACCCAAAGAACAAATAATCCAATCAAGAAATGGACAGAGGGCACAAACAGACATTTCTGCAAGAAAGACATCCAGATGGCCAACAGATACATGAAAGTGCTCAACATCACTCAGCATCGGGGAAATACAAATCAAAACCACAATAAGATACCACCTCACATCAGTCAGAATGGCTAAAATTAACAAGTCATTAAAAGACAGATGTTGAAGAGAAGGTGGACTCTCCTACACAGTTACACAGTTGGTGGGAATGCAAGCTGGTGCAGCCACTCTGGAAAACAGCATGGAGGTTCCTCAAAAAGTTGAAAATAGAGCTACCCTACAACCCAACATTCGCACTACCAGGTATTTACCCTAAAGATACAAATTTTGATCTGAAGGGGCATGTGCACCTGAATGATCATAGCAGCAATGTCCACAATAGCCAAACTATGGAAAGAACCTAGATGTCCATCAACAGATGAATGAATAAAGAAGATGTGGTATGTATGTATGTGTATATATATATGTGTGTATATATATATATATATATATATATATATATATATAATGCAGCCATCAAAAGAAATGAAATCTTGCCATTTGCAATGATGTGGATGGAACTAGAGGGTATTATGCTAAGCGAA
>ML105855.1:0-14013 GCA_003697995.1 Taxidea taxus jeffersonii | reverse complement strand
GGTATGAAGAATTTGAGAGGCAGAGTGGGGGGGTTGGGGGGTAGTGAAGTAAAAAATGAAACAACATGGGGCCAGGAGGGAGACAAACCATAAGAGACTCCATCTCACAAAACAAACTGAGGGTTGCTGAGTGGCGGGGTTATGGACATTGGGGAGGGTATGTGATATGGTGAGTGCTGTGAAATGTATAAGCCTTAGGATTCATAGACCTGTATCCCTGGGGCAAATAATACATTGTATGTTAATAAAAATAATTAATAAAAAATAAATTATGCCCTCTCTTTCTCACAAGCAATAAAGTTTTTTAAGACACAGGGAATAGGTGCTGTGGAAAATTTAGTGAATATATCAGTGAGTATATTAATAGAAATATGTTGTAGGTGGTAAATGGAGAAGGAAAGATGAGGAATGAGAAGGAAAGAAAACTCCACTATAAGGGGCTCATTGGCACTTAGGTTACTGGGCTAAAGGTAACATTTATGCTTCTGTTAGCTTTCTACTTCAAAGATATAAAGATTATTCTACTTCAGTGGTGGCTCAGTTGCAATTCTCCTCCTCCCCCATCCTGATGGGAAATTGAAAATATGAATCTCTATTAATAGATTTATAGTAACTGTGAAAAATGCACTGCACTTAAATTTTGATTCCACCTTGTAATACCAAATCATTTAAACCTACTGAACTTCAGTTTATTTGTCTATGATATGAAATCACAATACAATAAAGTAACTCAGGTGGCAACACTCACTCTTGACACAAAGTAAATACTTCACCAGTGCTTGAGGATGATCATGATATATTTTATGTTTCTGTTTGAGGAAATTTTTCATTTATCCTTTCTTTTATTCTTCTAGTCATTTAAGTATTTATTGAGCATTAAATATATACCAGAATTTGAACCAGGTGTTACAGATGTACGATGTGACACCAGACCCTATCTTCATGGAACTATCAATTGAATAGGAGACTCCCAACAGGTCTTCACAATTTGTTAAGGCTTACTGTCTCATTTGTACATTTATACTTGAGCCTTGTGGATCACAAGAATAGACGTTAAGGCAAAAGTCCTTTCTCAGAATTACTCCAGCCAAAACTTGGTTTTTACTCCAAAGCCACCAATATAATGAAACACAGAGTAATTTAATATTGAGATCTAATAATAGAATATGTGTATTTACACTAACTTTTTATTTTTTTATTTATTTATTTGTTAGAGAGAGAGAGAGAGAGCAAGCACAGGCAGACAGAGTGGCAGGCAGAGGCAGAGGGAGAAGCAGGCTCCCTGCCAAGCAAGAAGCCCGATGTGGGACTCAATCCCAGGACGCTGGGATCATGACCTGAGCCGAAGGCAGCTGCTTAACCAACTGAGCCACCCAGGCATCCCAACACTAACTTTTTTTAAAAGTTTGGGTGCCTGAGTTCAAGTAGAAAGAATTATTCCTTATCTACTTATTTCCTGCTTTTCCCCTACAAAATACCTTGACATATGGATTTGAGGAGGACATCATGTCTGGCTCAACAATGAGTATAAGGACAAACAAGGTATCTGAAAAGAATATAAACAAAGCTCCATAAATATAGCCAACTGATCTTTGACAAAGAAGCAAATGCAATAAAATGAAACAAAGATGGTCTCTTCAACAAAGGGTGCCAGAACAACTGGACATCTACATGCAAAATATATATATATATATCTAGACACAGACCCTACACATCCCAAAATGGATCATAGACTTAAGTGTAAAATGCAAAACTATAAAACTCTTAGAAGATATCATAGGAGAAAATCTAGATGATCTTGGGTTTGGTGATACCCTTTTAGATATAACATCAAAGACATAATCCATTAAAAAAAATTGATAAGATAGACTTCATTAAAGTTAAAAAAAATCTACTCTGTAAAGGACAATGTCAAGAGAATTAGAAGACAAGCCATGGACTAAGAGAAAATACTTAAAAAATGCATATCTGATAAAGGATTTACCCAAAACATACAAAGAGCTCTTAAAACTCACCATCAGAAAGCAAACAACCTAATTAAAAATGGGCCAAAGACCTTTACAGATACCTCCCCAAAGATGATATTCAGACAGCAAGTAACATCTGAAAAATATTCCACATCATCTGTCACCAAGAAAATGCAAATTATAATAATGAATTTTCACTAACTATCTATTTGAATGGCCAAAATCCAAAACACTGACAATACCAAATGTTGACAAGGATGTAGAACAACAGGAACTCTCATACATTGCTTGGGATAATGCAAGCCATTTTGGAAAACACTTTGGTGGCTTCTTACAAAACTAAACATACTCTTACCATGCAATCCAACAATTGAAAACCTTGGTATTTATCCAAAGGAGTTGAAAACTTATGTTCATACATAAACCTGCACATGGATGTTTATAGCAGCTGTATGCATAATTGCCCAAACTAGGAAGCAACCAAGATGTTCTTCAGTAGGTGAATGGATAAATTGTGATACATCTAGACAATGGAATATTGTTCAGCATTAAAAAGAAATAAACTACCAAGCCATGAAAAGACATGATGGAATCTTCAATGCATACTACTAAGTGAGAGAAGCCAATCTAAAAAGTCTACACTTTATATGATTCCAACTATATGACATTCTGGAAAAGACAAAACTGTGGAGACAACAAAAAGATCAGTGTTGCCAGGGCAGGAGGAGGAGGAGATAAGCAGGTAAAAAACAGGATTTTTAGGACTGGAAAATACTCTGTATGATATTATAATGACAAATACACTATACATTTGTCCAAATCCATAAAATATACACCACCAAGAATGAACTGTAAGTAAACTATAGACTTTGGGTGATTATGTGTCAATGTGGGCTCTTTCTTGTTAAAAATGTACCATTCTGGTGAATGTTGGCAACGAGGTTGGACACCATGCATGTGTGGGAGCAAAGGATGTATGGGAACTCTCTGTACCACCCTCTCAATTTTACTGTAACCTAAAACTGCTTAAAAAATGAAGCATTTAGGGACACCTGGGTGGCTCAGTTAGTTAAATGTCTACCTTCAGCTCAGGTCACGATCTCAGGGTCCTGGGATCAAGTCCCACATTAGGCTCCTTTCTCAGTCGGGAGCCTGCTTCTCCCTCTGCCTGGTGCTCCCCTTGCTTGTGCTCTCTCTTTCTCTCTCTGACAAATAAATAAATAAAATATTTTTAAAATGAAATGAAATAAAAAAAGAACATAAATGTGACCATTCTACTCAGTGCATTGTATGGTTAACAAATTCACTATGTATTTTGAACTTTTTTTATTAGACATTAAGTGTTAGTAATTACCAAAATATTTAGAAATAAAACTAATTAGTTTTTAATTTTAAATGAAATGACTGGTAAATTTAAATATGTAATATTAATGAGAAGGCATGCAGGGGACTGCCTTATTAAGCCTATTCTCTTAATTTATCATCCTAATTAAAACATCACATATCATCACTTTTTACCCCAATCATTAAGTTTTCCAATGCTATACATAGATAATTCTGAATGACACCCAGCACCAGCACATTTTCAAAAAGCTAAGATTGTGCCCCTGGGTGGCTCAGTGAGTTAAAGCTTCTGCCTTCGGCTCAGGTCATGATCTCAGAGTCCTGGGATCGAGTCCTGCATCGGGCTCTCTGCTCAGCAGGGAGCCTGCTTCCCTCTCTCTCTGCCTGCCTCTCTGCCTACTTGTGATCTCTCTCTCTGTCAAATAAATAAATAAAATCTCTAAAACAAACAAACAAAAACAAAGACAAAAAGCTAAGATTGACTAGATGATTTTAAGTCACTGGGGCAGAAACAAGGAGATTAATCCCAAGGCAACAAAATTAGAAAATTCACTGACACAAAACTGAAGGTTCCTGAATTGAACCTCACAGACTAGACTCCAACAGGGAAGATATGGATTAAAGGCATGAGGCTTCCGTTTTGGAACCAAAATAGCCAGTTGATTCAGTCAATGAAGTTATGGAAAAAGCCAATTGTATTTATTATTTATTGATCTAGAACAGAGTTAAGTCAATCAAAACAATCAATCCCATTAGTCCACACACTAAGTGAGGAGAAAAAGCAGAGTTAATTATCAAGGACTGTATTAAAATACAAACTTTTGTTCTATCCTGAATATTTGACATGTGCAAGTATTTTTGTCATGATATATTCTAAAATTTCATTAGTTCATTTAAATTAGAAGATGTAGTTAAAGCTACAAGTGAACAAATCTTACTCTCACCTAAATGAAATATATAGGTTTTATCCCCTTTCCATCATACGTAAACATAAACACAGGTGTATCAATCAACTGTGTCAACCTGAGGAAAAATTAATCACTCAAATGGATTTTGCAAATTCAATTCAATAAATTCTTATTTGACATTTCCGTCAGTAACCCATAACTTCCTTATAAGTCTTATGGTCCACTTTCAGAATCTGATGAAATTTGATGGACACTCATCCTAGAAAAATAATGACATATACACATGTTCTCATTTGCACAAAATATCACACATCAGTTTCAGGACTTCACAGATTCTGATCCATTTACTCTGGGTTAAGAACCCCTGTGTCATGTATCTGGAACTGAGCTAGACTCTGAAGTCCTGAAGCAAGGAAGACAGGACCCCATGTATGAAGACATGAAACAAAATGGTGTGATCAGGGGAAATGAACTTGATTACCCTGGAACACAAGGTAGAATGGAATGTCAGAAGACAAATGGCGGGTAGAAGTCATAGCTTTTTGTATATCAATCATATCTCAACAAAGTGGGGTTTTTTAAAGGTTTATGTTATTTGAGAGAGAGAAAGTGCATGCATGGGTGCACATGAGCAGGGGGAAGTGCAGAGGGAGAGAGAAACAAGCAGACTCCCTGCTAAGCACAGGGCCCAGCCCAGAACCCTGAAATCATGACCAGAGCTGAAATCAAGAGTCAGATGCTTAACCCACAGGTGCCCCCTCAACAAAGTGATTTAAAAAAATTTTTTTTTATCTTCTTTACAACAAAAGTCTCCAAAAGCAAAGTTGGATACAAGCCACTGACAGAGAGAAAACATCTATAACATATTTTACAAAAGCTTAATGTCTACAATATATAAAAATTATTTGTCCATCAAGTAAGAAAAGTCTTAACAACTCAGTAGAAATTAAACACCGCAAATAAAGACATAATCCCAGAAGGACTAAAAATGACCAATAAACTTGTGAAAAGATACCACCTCCGTGGTAATCAGGAAATTATAAAGTTTTAAAATATAATATTTATTTATTGTGGTAAGAACACTTAACATGAGATCTGCCCTCTTAACAAATTTTTAAGTGCACAATATAATATTAACTATAGACATAATATTGTACAGCAGATCTAGAACTTACTCATCCTGTGTAACTTAAATATTATACCCATTAAGAAGCAACTCTCCATTTTTAATTTCTCATTTCTCAGATTGACAATAGTTAAAAAGACATTCTAGGTAAGGATGAGGAAGGCAAAAGATAGTCATTCTTACACTTCTGGGAAGAATATAAATGTATGATATCTTTTAGGAAGGCAATTTCAGGGATGAAATTCAAGGTATTTAATATCCAATGTGACAGAGGCCCTGACTTATTAAAACACAAGCCGCTATAACCAATTGATAATATCCTGGCAGCACGGTCTTCCCAACAGCTAGCAACTGAATAGCAACCCGAACAGAATTGATCTAGCCTTAAAGTGTGCATGCCCTTTGATGCAGCATTTCCATTTCTAGGAATCTATTGAAATTCTCTTTTAAGTAGACAAAAATGTATGTACATCCATGTTTATTTTGTCATTCTATCATATAGTTTTTTAAAAAATAGGGGTTCCCAGGTGGCTCAGTGGGTTAAAACCTCTGTCTTTGACTCGGGTCATGATCCCAGGGTACTGGGATCGAGCCCCAAATCGGACTCTCTGCTCAGCAGGGAGCCTGCTTCCTCCTCTCTCTCTCTCTCTCTCTCTGCCTGCCTCTCTGCTTACTTGTGATCTCTATATGTCAAATAAATAAATAAAATCTTTTAAAAAAATAGAAGCAATCTTAATGGAGCACCAGAAATGGAGTGGTTAAATAAATCATAGCACATTCAAGCCTTGGAATACTACACAGCCATTAAGAAGAATGAGGTGAACCCAAATGGACCAATATAGAAAAATCCAGCAACATATTTGGGAGGCAGCAATTGCAAGTCGCATAACAATTTATATACTCAATTACCTGTATTTTAAAAGTGTTTGTGTGTTTTGTGTGTAAATATGTATAGAACATGGTATATATGAATACATTCTAAGGCATAGGAAAGAAGATGCAAGAATGTGTATCACTCATTATAGGAAAGAATATAGGAAAGAAGGATGGAAGGCAAGAAAGGGGCATAGCATTTTTTTGTGTACTCTGCATTGTTTGAATCATCTACAATGAGAATAATATATACTTTTTTAAGATATAAAAACATATACAGAAAGTCTTCAAAATACTAGTGTTCAAAATTATGGCATGACTGAAATGCACGTTCACCTTTAGAATTGAAAGTCAATGTCACTTCTCAACATATAGCCTAAAATAGTCAAAGTGTATGGAATAAGCCAAGGGCAGTATTTTAAATAAAATTTGTTGGACCATTTTTAAATTACCTAATTTTTAGTTTTAAATATTTGAACTCTGGGTTTTATCTAAGGTCCTCATATTCTCTTATATTCTCAACTTTGTGTTTTTCTTCAAAGGAAATTCCTAGAAGCACTTAGGGAAAACAGGCTAGCTCACTTGTTAATATGGAATAGTCTGAACCAAAAGCCCAAATGCATAATTGTCTCCATATTTTTTAGTGCAGAACATCATTTACAATTGACAATCTTCTCCATAATTATAGTATTTTATTTCATATTCTGTATTACTAAATCCACAAGGTGAATGGCCAGACTTCCAGTTATAAAATGTATAAGCCTAACTCTTTAAAGTCTCATACCAACTATACAATGTGCCATAAATATGAAACTTGGTTCTTAAAATATTAAACAGAATTTTAAAGTAATTCAGAAACACCCAACAAAAGCCTGTATACAACCACATTTATCCCTTGGAGTCAAGAATAGAACCAACTAGAGGAATTTTTTATTGGACAGTCTTCACTGGTAAGGAAAAAGTGATGTCAGTGAGGGAGGGGTCCTTGCCCCGTGAGACCTATAACTACAAATCCTTATCACCTTTGCCCTGTGAGATCACACAAAATGACCAGGGTCTCCAGTGCTGCTTTATTCTGAAGAGTGATAGTTTTCACAACCAAATCTGTTCTAATTCACAGTAAATCCTGGAACATATTTCCCAGTTATGTTTATTAAGTCTCTGTCATTTTTAACATCACATATTCATCAAATTAACACTTTTAGAAGAGATTCATCAAGGAGTACAAGAACTGCAAGACTCTCATCTCAATTCCATATCATATAGTCTCACAGTGCTTGCAGAAGAGAACAGTCATTTGAATAAATGGAGTATATTTTCCTTAGGTAATTAGAGTGCCCTTTCATTTAACTTGTCCGTTGTATATTCTTCTCAGATTCCTACAAGATGAATGAACCATCATTCCCAAGGTGGCAAGAATATTCAATGAACTTGGAAAAACCTAATGAAGCAATGGCTCAAGTCTAAATATGAGACAATCAAAACTCTGTTATCCTCGCAATGATTTGGGCACATTGATTTTGCCCCTACTTTTAATTGTGAATTTGACTTTTTGGTAGTTTTACTGTGTGAGATTACAGTTATTCAAATGAAGGCATTCAAATGGTGTTAATGAAGACATCTTTGTGTCATTTGTGGAAGAACATTTTCACTGTTACTAAATTTGACATGGCTCCATGAGGCAGATTCCAATACTTCTCTTTCCCTAGCTGCTAAAATCACAGAAAATTTAAGTAACCAGATATTTTAAAACCAGAAATATTTACAGTTTAGGTTGAACTTTCATTTTTTTTGTTGTTCTATCTTAATCCTTAAGAGACTTGGTATAGCAATCTCAGCTCATCAGATTGCTTGAGAACGAAACGTACTTTACTGAATGCCATAAAGAGACCTGTTGTTTCCACTGCAATTCAAAACATAATGTTCCAGAAGTGAAAATTGCATAACAGAGCAAATATTCATACCTTCTCAGCTGTTTCAGGTTATTCTTTTCAAGAGGTCATGGCTTTAAATACTCAACAGGCAAAAGCAAGATGCATATTGGAGTGACCAAATGCGAGATGGACAAGGTATACAGAAAACAAGGCATGAACAGCCCACCTAAGCCTAATTATTCAGAAGGGAAAAATTAAAGAGAAAAAAGAGGACATGCACATGGCTACACTGCCAAATCAAGTCTTATTACATTTCAGATCTGGCTTGAGTCTTGACAACAAACCGGCAGGTGGCTAGCAAGCAAGTCCCGGGGACTTAGAAGAAGACTTACTGTTTAACCCACATTCTTGACATAGAAAGAGGTAGCAACACTAAGATTACTCAGTCAGCCCTTGGAAGAGCTGTTCCCCCATTTCTTCTTCACCCAATCTTTCCAGGCTATTGCTCTTATAAGGCATCAAAGCCAGTAAAAACACATTTGAAAATGAAAGGTCTATCACATTCCACGCTTCTTTTGAAACATCAAAAAAACACATAAAGAAGCAGTATGACCAGAAAAAGCTGACAAGGAGCAGGACAGTGCCTGTTAGGACTGCAGGAATAGCTGGAGGTGAACCAATGTGAGGTCTGTGAAAAGGCGAGTGAGAGAACCAGAAATTTGCTGCTGACAAGATGAAACAGCCTACAGCTGTGTCATGCTAATAAAAAGTTAATTTCGACTATCAAACACTCTTTGTGGTTCTTTACAGTTCAATGGCATCAAGCTCATTCATTGTGCTGTATCACCTGCAGAGGCTGGGTCTATTTACAAGCTCTTGGAATCCAAACAGAACTTGAGGAAACTATTTTATTTCTGAAAGATGTACACGGGAATAAGAACATTTGTGATCAGGTTGGACAGCTACCCCAGTGTCCTTGCAAACTTGAGCTTTAGTCTTAAAATAAGTCCTGAACATCGGCACGAGTGGATCAGGAGCTTTTCCTTAGCTATAGTTCATGCCATCACTGTCAGAATCTGGAGATAAGCACAGTTTCAACTGAAATAAAAAAAATCTTAAGTTTCTCGATAAATCTGTGGTCACCCTCATGACCTACTTCTTTCAGGCTGAAACAGACAACCTACAAAAGTTGTTTAAATGCAGGTCACTAAGTTTTCTGCTACGTTATTTCCTGAAACATAAATCCAAGCTGTTATGTATATGTGGAAGCTGCCTCTAGTAATCTTGTACTTGGTGATGTTTAAGAAATATAAGTAGAAAACAAAAATCCAAAAATTCCTCACATGCACATCCTCTCAGTGTGATTGTGCCCTGACTTCAGAAAAAGTCAAAGTGACTATTTCACTTTATAGAGTAGGATAAGCATTATATATCTATAAAGATCATGTGATTTAGAAGTGCTAGGTTTGGGGAATTAAAAATCCTGATGAATCTCAGCTTTGTCACTGATTGCTTTATCATAAGTAAAATACTCAGCTTTACCCAAACCACAATCTTCTGAGATATAATAAAGCCTGCCCCCGCCCTGCTCACCTTACAAGGGTATTTTAAGAAACATGTGAGAAAACACTTTGCAAATAATATAGGAAATTATACAATTGTTAGACCCAGCAAAATGTGGCAGTGCCCAACATACACATACTTGTTGAATTGGCAGAAGATTTAACTACTCATAAGAAAACTTACCATATGACTTTATTTCAATACACATTTTAATTAAAGATGATTTATGGCTCATGGCTGTAATAGCCTTAATATCCAATTGCCTATCCCTGAAGATATTGATTAATTACAGTTATTTTGATATATGTTTGTTATATTAACTTTTTTCTTGAGATATTATTTCTTTTGACCACTGGGTTTAGTATCTCACTTTGGTAGAGATCCTTGTCTTCAAATGTTTGTTGAGTCTTTGCTGTTTGAGCACCTTTGTTTTTGAAAATGCTAGGTCTACAACCTTTCTACTTCAGTCTGCTCAAGATTATACTGGAGGAATAGTGAGACATGGGGCTTGGTGAGCTATATTGATAGACTTTTCTGTGAAGACGAATCACAGACTTCTTAGTCTTGGCAACTACCAAGGATGCTGCTCTACTTCTGGAGACCCAGCACACAGTGATGTCATCTGCTGTGAACATATAACTCTACTGACCCATTCTAGAAAAAGCAAGCCTCAGGGAAGAAGCAACTGACCCAGCTGTTCTAACTGATGCTACAGACTGGCTGGTCAGGGCCCTTTCCTCCAAATCTCTGTTGATGGTAAGCTGAGAGAACTTGCACAGGAGTCTCTTCCTTATGTGTATTTGGTATAAATCTTTGACTCCATCTACTTTCCATTTTTCAGAAATGCTTCAATTTCTTGTCTTCCAATAAGAATTTGTTATTGTTTTTGATTCAGTGATATGAGGGAGGTTCTAAGTGTGGGATGGGTGGAAGATATTAGCTGGAAATATTTCTCTGCTATTGGTTTTCTTATCACTCTGTGTGCCCACCAACCCATCCATTTATTATGAAAATTACACACACCTTTGGTCAAAAATTAAATAGAACAAAAGAGCGTCCAAAAATAAGTGACCCTTCTTCCCAGCCTCAGAGTTACTCCCATAGTCAACACTTTCTTGTATGACATTTCAAAACGTTTTAATGTTAATATATGTCTATAAACACTGTTAAGTGTTCGACTTCCTCTTGTTTGACTTAACAATGTATCTTGCAGATCTGTCCAAACCAGCGCATGTAGATACATTCTTTTTAATGGCTATAAAACAATTTATTACATGTCTGCATCAAAATATTTTGTCAGTCTCTTGTTGACAGACATGGAGGTTGTGTTCTGTTCTTTTTTACTATTATAAATAAGACCACAAGGAAAAATTTTTGTAAAGAGATGCAAATAAATCCAAAGGGCAAATTTTTAGAAGTAATACTTGTAGGATTTAAACACTTCAAACTTTGATGTTATCCAGTTCCATTCCAAAGAGGCTATACTCATTTTTGCCATTTCTACACTGCATATATCCCTGTGTCATACTATGAATTTCCAGGTTTTAATAACTATCACCAGCGTGATGGGTGAAAACTGTCTTATGGTCTGAATTTACATTTCTTCAATTATAAATGAGACTGAAGATGCCTAAAAGATACTTTTTCCTTTGAACTCCTTTTTTAAAAAAAGATTTATTTTACAAAGAGAGACACAGCAAGAGAGGGAACACAAACAGGGGGACTGGCAGAGGGAGAAGCAGACTTCCTGCTGAGCAGGGAGCCTGATGTAGGTCTCGATCCCAGGACTCTGGGATCAGGACCTGAATACTTAATGACTGAGCAACCTAGGCATCCCTGAACTCCTTTTCATATCCTTTGTCTACTTGTGAGATCTGTTAGTACTTTTCTTGTTGATATATAAGAACTCTGTATACATATTTTGAAGATATAGGTGTATATACAGTGCAGGTGTGGTAAAAGCTGATATAACCCTTTTGGAACATAATTGGACATGTACAGATTTTTCAATTTTGTTTTTTTGCTTTTAATTACTGTATTTTTCCAAACAGAAGTTTTAATATTTTATAGCAAAATTATCTCTATCACTCTTGTTTATAAATGTCTACTTAAGCTGCTTCTTACTTGAGGTCTTACTCCAAGATTACTTAAAATATTTTGCCACAATGCTTTATAAAACTACAGCTTTGTATTTTCTCTTTAAAGCAAATAGATCTGTTTCTCCCCTAAATGGCTAAAAAGTTTCTTAATACCATTTATTAAACAATCTATCTTTCTTCACTGATTTAAAATGCCACCTCTATCATACAATAGATTCCCTGAAGTATTTAGATCTACTTAAGATTCTATTCTGTTCCATTGATCTGTCTGCCTATGTAGATATTTTAAAAATGAATACACTTATGGAGCTATAATTTAGCATATGTGGGTATATTTCCAGGCTTTAGTTATTTGTATTCTGTAGTATGTTTATTTGTCACTGTGTTCCTCTGGTTTGACTTCCTCAAGGGCAAAGATTATGGATTCTCCTCCCTCTGTAATTCCCTAAAACACTAGTCTCTGCCAAGTTTGACATTTTGGAAACTAAAATCAAACCGTGTCTTTAGATAGAACCAATGATGATCTGAGAGGTTTGAGAAAATGAAACCCCAGCTTAAAACATCTGACCCCTAAAGATAACATGAAACATTACAACAATTAATTCCTCTATTTAAGGGGACTTTCCTGTTAAAATGCAAATAGTTTTACATGTTACTTATTTTGCATACTCTTTGGTCTAGTTTTGATCAAAAGGCAACAAAAACTAATATTTAGAGAGCCAAGCAATCTGGTAAGAAAAGTACATATTCCATCTCATTTACTACCACCAAATAGCCTAGAAAATTGGTATCATTAATCTCAGTTTACAAATAGGATGTAGGCTCAGAGAAGTAAGTTAACTTGCCAGATTAGTTAGTGCCAAAGATTGGATTCAAAGCCAAGCATGTCTGAAGTGTAATAAGTCTGATTCAAAGCTGAGTTACATGTTTGACATATAGTTCTAGAATGTTCCTCCACTCTCCCATGCTTCTTCTCAGAGACAGAGTTCCTCGAGCAAGGATGTGAAATAATTTCCACTTCTTGTGCCAGCTCTGCAGTGGCTGCCTTGAGCACTGAACGGAGAATAATTTCTAGCTGCAAGCATGCTCAGCAAGAAAGAGGACCATGATAAATGACCAATGTCTGCCACGGAAGTTGGAGGCAAGAGTGGCAATGTGGGGCACTGTATTTGCCACTACTGCCCAAAGCCCAATGCTGGAGACCAAAAAAACATTTTACCAATTTCACATTTGTGTTTAGGAAAAATCCCAAAATCAGTCAATAAAATTTCGTTCCCTAAATAAAGCCTCAGGACCCCAAAATAAAAATAAATTTTGAGAAATATAGCAAATAGAAGAGAGCATTATACATGGTATTGAAAATAAATTAGTTCTGCAAGCTTGACAAGCTAAATGTACAGCTTCGTTTCGTAATGATCAATGTGGCTCTACCACTCATAGGAAACCCCACTTGACCTTCTACCTTTGCTTCAACAAGGTGGCTGCTTTGAACTGTTTTTTGCCAGCATAAGGGAGATAAGAAATTCAAAGCTGGTGGCTAAATGGCACAGCATCTAATTCACCTTGTTTATAGCTCCATCCTAGAAATATATATTAAACCAAGAAACTGAGCTTTGAATTAGGCTCTACCCAGATTTACCAGTTCTAAGAAGGGGGCCCCCAGATTTATATGATAATCAATAGATCCAAGACCAACGTGTAGCCTCTCTGAAACAGTCATTTTGAGTGTTCACCTCGCTCCTAGTCCTCTTCCTTCCCTTCAGAGATCTGCAATTCTATTTAGGTACCCAGTTGTCCCGGCAACTCTCACGTGCCTCAGGAAAGTTAGCCCCACCCACGCTTCTGACAGTCCACATGCAATCCCATACCTCTTGTCAGTGACTAGATTAGCAACACAGGAGACTGAGTTGAGTCCTGGGATCTAGGAAGAGGTTTGCACTAACCATCTGAGGAAGTTCTTCCTTGTTGCCCTGAGACAGCACGAGAGAACAGCTATTTCTTTTCTTCCAGCCAGCATTCTGTGCTGATAAGAGATCCAAAATTGTAGTAGCCACTTCTCTATCAGCCATCCACAGAGAGGAGGATCGAGCCCAAAGAATTGCAGAGAAATGAATCAGGACCCAGCCCTGACAATCCCAGTTAACTCTGAACTTGCAGTTATTGAGGCAATCAATGTGTTTCAATTGTATGCCATTACTCTCATACACCTCTACCTCAAGTCTCTGAGGGAGTCACCCTCTAGACTATAGACTAGGTCTC
>ML105854.1:2901-25092 GCA_003697995.1 Taxidea taxus jeffersonii | reverse complement strand
AGGGTTGCTGTAACAAAATGTCACAGACTGGGGGGCTTATAAACAACAGAAATTTAATTCTCACAAATCTGGAGGCTGGGAAGTCCAAGACCAAGGCCCAGGCAGATTTAGAATCTGATGAGGGGCCCCCTTTCCTGCTTCATGGATGGTCCCTTCTTGCTCACACGGCAAGGGGAGAGATCTCTCTGAGGTCTCTTTTATGATGTCACTAATCCTATTCATGGAATCCCCACCCTCATGACCTAAACACCCCTCAAAGACCCCACTTCCTCATCTCTTCAGGGGTTAGTTTCAACATATGAATTCTGGTGGGGGGCTGATTAGAGGGGTTCTCACTTGGAATACATAAAAATACACGTAGGCCCCTCTCTCAAAGGAAACATCAGACATTGGTTTCAGTCGTGGTGGCTTCTGGGGAGAGGACCTGGGTCCCTGAGCTAACCCCTGGGCCTCCTTTCCCGTCACTGACCAATTTCTGTAAGTCTTCGAGAACCTTCAGGGTTATCGATCATATTTTATGGTTCAGAAGATTCCCCAGAATTGGAAGAGCTTTTGAGACGTCACCCTGTCTGTGAGAGGCAGCCCTCACCTCCAAGGCCCCATTAATGTCCCTGTCAAAGGAAGATGATGGGACGGTCGATTATGGTGACCTGTCTGGCCAGCTGTCAGGAAAAATAAAGAGTAGACAGCAGCGGCAAGGATCTTGAGATGCTCTATGTCCATTGGATTTTAGAACAATATGTCCAGGGAGCTCATGACTATAAGGAACTAAAGGAGGGGAGGATTTATCCCGGAGGTGATATAAAAATTTACTTCCTAATTTCTCCCTTGTGGGGAATTTTATGTTCCTTTCTCATCACGCCTGGGGTGATGAGCAAATGTCTGCTTCTCATTCCTACAAATTGGCATTTTTCAAATGCTTCTGATTTTGGAAAAGCAGTATCACGTATATTTTGTGGATAAAAAGGAGACCGAATCCCATCGAAACCATCAAAAGCCCCGCTTCCTCACCACTCAGGTTTTGCTACGAAATTACTTTGGGTGGCAAACTGCCTTTCGGGTTTACTTTGAAGCAAACTTTGCACTCCCAGGTCTCCCCCCAACTCTTTCGTGGACTAAGTCCTGCCCTCTGCCCTCAAGAGGAGGAAGTAAGGGGCTGCCGAAGACTGGGAGTATGGCTAGGGACACCGTCATGGAGGCCACAGGTCAGAGGTCACAGCCTCTCCAGGCAATGTTAAAATCTGTTCTTCCGGCCGGACTGAGGTGCTCTGCCGGAAAAATCTGGTCTCCGCCAGATTTGCAATAGGATATGGTAGAAGGATGGACTTCGCCATCAGATGTCCTGGAATGCTGGGGACTCTGTTGATTTTTCCTTACAGGGTCTGTCCCCACTTCTATTAATGGGGACAGTGACACCCACGTCTCCTGATGGATCAGGAGACTTAAATCAGGTAGTAGACACCCATGCAGTGTGGCTGAATGGGTACTTAGCAAGGGGGAGGCTGCTCTTATTACCGTTATATTCTTATTAAGCTCCTTGAAGTATTTTGAAAGGTTAAAGATATTCCTCTATATGGTTTTCTTTTTTCTTTAAAGATTTTTATTTATTTATTTATTTGACAGACGGAGATCACAGGTAGGCAGAGAGGCAGGCAGAGGGAGAGGGGGAAGCAGGCTCCCTGCTGAGCAGAGAGCCCGGTGCGGGGCTCGATCCCAGGACCCTGGGATCATGACTTCAGCCGAAGGCAGAGGCTTTAGCCCACTGAGCCACCCGGGCGCCCCTCTATAGTTTTCTGAAACCTCAGGCAATTGCTTGTCTGCGCCCAGATGAAAAAGAACAGACACTAGTGAAAGCTCAGAAACAGCTTGGCAGGCCCAGGCCAGAGGTTTGCACGGACGTGGGTGACAGTGGCCTGAGCGCGTAGGTGACGAGATCTTGCATCTTTTTTGCCATGGCAGAGATGTTCCACGTTCACACTGTGGACTTTAATGCATCATGGTGATTGGCGTCCTACCTTCGGATTTGGGGACGGGTCAAAGGAGCCTTGCTCCCGAGTGCTTTCCGTGTATCAAGGGACAAGAGGAAAGATCATCGCTGCAGTTAGGTTCCACTGGCCTTCGAGAAGGACCCCTATGGGTGGGACATCCCCCCCCGGGAGCGAGGATAAAGTCCTGCCAGGCGGGTCAGGGAGGAGCGTCTCTGGTGTGTGGTCCCTTTTTCCACCAGAGAAAACAAGACAACTGAGCGGCGCCTGTTCCCAGCTCCCAAGTTTCTGTGTCACCCTTGCCAGCCACCCAGGCCAAAGGTCACCATTTCCTGGAAGATACGGTGGCCTGGCCCCTGCCCCTCCAGAGAGTAAATGGGCTCCTTGTTCTCAGATCTAGAATGAACTGGTCTGTGGGTGGCAGAGACACATTGTCTCCTGTCTTGGCGGAGAGAATTACGGATGCCTTGGAAAACAAGGCATCTGACTCTTTTTGGACCCTGTTCCAGGCTATCCCGCTGTGGAGACTCTGCGTATAGAGGGAGGTCATCGTGGAGGCAGCTGTCTCGGAATTCTAGGTTCCCACTGGAAGGCCATCGAGCTTAACCCCTCGCATCACGGGCCGGGCTTGGTGAGGTACACTCTGGGAGGCCGAGTGAGGTCAGCGCTGCCGGCCGTGCCCCTGGGGGAGGCATCCGTCTCTGCACCAAGTGTAGGAGCCAGGGGAGAGTCCTGGAGATCTTCCAGGCCCCCCGGTTTCCAACCGGGAGATTGTGTTCCTTCCGGGAACATGTGGGCATCACAGTTGGGAGAGGGGAGCTCCTGGCGTCTAGCGGGTGGAAGCCAGGGTTGTGGCTAAACCCCCCATAGCCCACAGTGGCCATGATCCAGCCCCAAGGGTTAGTGGTGCCCCGGCTGAGGGACCCCGCTGCTCTAGGCTAAGGTCGGCTCTTTTGTTTGGCCGATGGGCATTTGAGGTCCAAATTGATGAAGTGTTTGCAAAAGTTCAAAGGGTTTCCAAGACGGTGCCAGAAGCCAGGTGGCCTGGCTCTTAGAGTGAGCCACATGGCCAGAAAGAGAAGGAAATTCCCAGGCAGGAGCTTGTTGCCAAGTTGGGACCTTCTGCCCAGTCTCGCTCAGCACACCCTGTCCCTCAGCCAGGCCAGCATCCCAGACGTTGTCCGTGGATAGTGTGGCCGCAGGGATCTCTCAGCCACAGACTTGGCCCCATTGCACGGCAATGCCACCCCGCTGATTCCCGGGGGTACAGCCCGCCCCAGGCTTCCTCTTTGTTATCTGCTCAAGAAGGGTCCGGCTCGTCCCCAGGCCTGGCGGCTGTCAAACGAGTGAGCGTGCACGCCAAGTGTGGCACTAGAATCTGTCCCTGCACACTTGGGGACTGTCCCAGCAGCGGCTTTGGAAGCTTTAACGCACTTTTTTAGCGGTTCTGTCACTTGACCTCTTTGGCCCTTAGGAATCCTCAGTGTCCTTACCTATGAAATGTAATGAATGATCCCTGCCTTGCCTGTGTCCGCGGGAGGGGATCTGGGAATAAAAGAATGGAAGAGGGGTGCCTGGGTGGCACAGTCGGTCAAGCCTCCAGCTCTTGGTTTCAGCTCAGGTCAGGATCACAGGGTCAGGGGATCGCGCCCCCGCCCCATCCCCACATCGTCTGGCTCCGCCCTCCATGCTCAGTCCGCTGGAGATTCCCTCTCCCTCTGCCCCTCCCCCTTCAAATAAATAAATAAATCTTCTTTAAAAAATGAGTGTAAGAAGAAGGTGCTCGGGAAACTGCCATTAGAGGGGCTCAAAACGACTCTTGCTGCCTTTTTGGAAAAGGAAGCCGAGCGGTTCACCTCTCATCGCCCTGGACCAGCGCCAACCAAGGAACTTCCTGCCATGATGGAAATGATCTATGTCTGTGCTGCCCGACGTGGTAGCCATTAGGCACATGTGGCTATTGGATTTTTAATTAATTTTATTTTAATTAATTTAAATGTAAGTAGTCACAGGTTCTATGTATATCAGAGTGCAGCCATGGACCATTAGCATGGTTTTGTGGGTTTTTTTCCCCTCTTTAATACTATGTTTTTTTTCCCCAAAGCCATGGACATTTCAGACATTCTTTATTTTTTTTTTTTAATAAAGACAACAAAGCCGTACTGATTTTTCTCATCTGTGTCACCAGCCCTTGGTGTTCACAACCTGGACAAAAGTCATTCACGGCTTAAGCCAACGGGGACCTTTAAACAGAACTCAGGCTGTGGTTAGAGAACTAGCGAAGGGGGATTCTGGGAAGGAATTGGAACGTAGGAAGCTCACACGAATCTCACTGGGAGGTGATGTCATTGATCTGACACTTGAGAAGGCAAGCCAGGATCTTTCTACACCTTGGCGACCTGATGTCTGGGGTTCCTGCCATGGAACCTGCCCTGTGAGCCAGAGACAAGGGTTCTTAAAGGACATGTGCCCAGGGGGTACTGGAGGGTGGGACAGGGAAGGGGAGGAAGCTGAGGGAGAGTCAAAGAGATGTGACCTGATCCTCTGGGGGACTCTGGAGGGTTCCTTATGTCCTACCATTGGTCCCGGCCGGCAGCAGGGGGCTAGACTGTCCCCACCGAGCCCCTGTCGGTCACTGCTCATGGACTCTCCGAGGTGTGGGGGAGTTGGTTTCCAGGCTCCCCGCCTCATGCATATCCATGCCAGTGCCGGAGGGCAGTCTTGCAAAGAAGGTGCTCCATATGCCCTGCAAAGAAGGTGCTCCATATGCCCTGCACCCCAGCAGAGATAGGAAGCACCCCACCTTATAGAGTGCACCTCCATAGCCAAGACTGAATCAGGTGGCTGCAGAAGTTGCTGAGTGCCAAACAAGCAAAAAGACCCCACGAAGTACCAGGAGGGATAGGGGGACAGAGAGGAGGGGCAGTGGTGCTCCGGTGTCCTTGAAACTGCCAGGCGAGAGATGGGATGGAGCAGCCCGTCCTACCTCACATCTAAGCTGACAGTAATTTTCTCATCGGACTGGGAGCCAGAATGAGCCTTGGAGGCTGGCCCCAAAGTGGGGGGCTGCATCTGCCTTAGAAACCAGCCTGCTCCATTGTCAGGCAGTCAAAGAGATGTTAGTCCTGAATCTGCCCAAATGTCCTCGCCTCTGTGGTTGGGAACCACTGAACGCACTCTTGTGGTGACCCCCAGGAGGAGATGTGACACGTTACCGTGGTCGATCCTCTGTGCCAGTCTTCTAGGAAAGGGATGAGGCGTTTATATCCTTCCAGCGCTCTGTCTAGAGTCGCTGAGCACGAGTGGTGTGCCCCCGGCAAGATCCAGACGCAGGTCTGTCTGTCCTCCGTGCTTTTGCTGTGTCGTCACACTGTCATTATTAAAGTTCTTGGACTGGACAGAGCCTGAGCCCCGTGCCTAGAGCCCTCCCACCAGGGCACTGGTGTGACATTTGGAGCGAAGCACCGGTCTGAGAAATAATACAGAAGGAGTGGAATGTTTACTTGCAAAATGGGAGTTTGGGCTGTAATTTCAGGACGCTCTCAGATCACTGTCCTAAGCTTGTTGAACAGTCTCAAGTTAAGACCCCCACAAGTTAGGTGGGGGTAGCCAGACAAATTATTCCTGTCCAAGGCCACACAGTAAGCAGTTCAGGCTTGGCAGGCCCATTCTATCTCCGATGCCTCTACTCACCTGGTGGATGCATCCAGAAAGTGGCCATGACCATATAGGAACAAATGAGCGTTCCAATAAATTTATTTACGAAAACACGTGGTGGGCCAGATCTGGCCTAGGGATCAGAGTATGTCGACCATTGGGCCAAGCTGAACCCCTGTTCGACATGTTTACTACTGTTTAGGCAGAGCAGATTCTACCTTGTGCGGCATTCATGAGGCCCGATCAGGTATTAAGTGCCTTCTGGAAGGGAAGAAAGCAATTCTCTTCAGTATCAACTGGGTGCCGGGGTCCTGCTGAGCCTTTAATATAGACACTCTTGGGGGCATTTTCCCACCCTGAGGTCGTGGGTATCTCGCAAACAAAGATAAGCTCATTGTTCTCAGTCAACCAACGTGGGCTCCCACGTTCAGTGCGTTATTGTGTCTTGCTTTTTGGTCTCCTGCTGTTGGTACCTAAGGCACGTGCACAACTAAGTGTCCCGGGGAGACAGGAGTCAGTCGGCGTCTGTCTGGCGATTCCCGAGTCAGTGTCCACTCTCCAGCGGACTGTAGGCATCTTGAGGGTGGGTCCCTGTCCGTTTCACTGACCCTCGTGTCCTGGTATGTAGCGTAGGGTCCGCCCAGCATGGAACAGGCTCCTAGGAGATACGGGTGAGTGAGTGGATTGGCGCATGAATGAGGGGGCGTCAGGGCCAGGAGGGTAGGCTCGAGTGGTCCCCCAGGCCTTTCCCCACGTGGCACCGTCCTGTCACTGCTGCGCTCTTCTGATGCCGCCGAGAGCAGACCTTCTGGGCAGCAGGTGCCTCTGCGGTCCTGGGTGGGAACAGAGCCTCAGGGGACCTGGGGGAGGGTCCCCAGGGCAAGGGACAGAGAAAGGAAGGATTGCAGCTACAGAGCGGGAGGAATGCTGTTGAGTAATGAGTCCTGGCCTTAAGGAGCCTCACAGAGAGGGCTATTTGGGTGAGGAACAAGGGGAGGCGTGGTCTGCAGTCGCCACCAGAAGCATAATGAATTGCACCAGGCAGCGGCCTGCTGTTCTCCACTCCCCGGGCCTCCACCCAGATCTTTCCTTCCCATCAGGAAAAGCCATGGCTGCCCCCACCATGGAGACTGAAACCCAATTCATAATTTTCCTTTCCTAATTAGGCATGGGAATGATGGAGACAATTATTAATAATGTATTAGGTTTTTTTTTTAATGCCCCCCTCGGGAGCCGGGCCTGAGAACGGTGTCTTGACGAGCAGCCCCAACTGCCATCACGCTGGGCGCCGGGCCCAGGACGCCAGGCAGGAATAAATAAATCAGAGAAGCTCGTGTCCTGTGGGGCTAGGGCAACAGGCTGGGAGTCCACGATGGAAGGGCATGGAGCCCCTCACCGGGGCTTCAGCAGGGAGGTCCCGGACACCAGCGGGCCGAGGGAGAGGGATGGAGGGGAGAGAGGCTTGCGCGCCGGCCGCCCGTGTCCCCTGTCCCTTCCCCTGCTGACCTAGGCCAACCCACATAGGGCCTTTCCATAGGGATTCCCCTCCCCCCAGTGCTGTAAGGCTCAGGGTCGGTCTCACCTCCTCGGAGAGGCTTTCCTGACGCCCAGGGTGACACCGATGTCCCCTTTCCACACACGGCCTCGATCCCTCCACGCAGCCCCGTTTCCTTCGGTCCAAAGTGCATCTTCCGGCGTGTCTGGGTTTGCGGGCTCGCTCGCTGTCTGGGTTCACACCCCCCTCCACCACCTGCCCCAGTGAGGTCCGGCACCTTCACGCACCGTTTGCCTGTCCTGGTCCAGCTCTGTGTTCGCCCCGCAGGTGCACCCTCGGCCCCGGCCTTGCGCTGCATTCCGACACCCACACGGTGCCGCGAAATGGCCGGCCCTGCACCGGACTCACTGGGAGACGCCCCGCAGCTCCCCCGTCTCACTCAGCTGCTGAGCTCCCGCTTTGCTGAGACAACTGAAGCCACTGGAAGGAAGGAAGCGGCCACGGACCCCACCCTGTCACCCCCCACCCCTACACGCACCCCTCTCACCTCTCCTACATATCGGGGACCCCCATCTGTGCATGGGGGCCCTTCCCCTGTCCTGAGTCACACTCAGCATGCGCGCACACACATGTGCGTGCACACATGCACTCCATCTCCCGTCGTACGGTCCTTCCCGGCCACCACTTCCCCCACCCCAGCGGCGGCTCCCTGTTCCTGCTCCCCTTTGCAAGGAAACTCCACCACTGAGCCCTGCATACTTGCTATTTCCATTTTCTCTCCCCGCATTCTCTCTTAAATGGCCCCACTCAGGCTCCCTCTACCACTCCCTCGTCCCTGCGCCTTGTTCGGCCGGTGGCCGGCTCTCAGCCCCATCAAACTCGCCTGTCAGCTGCAGAGGTCACAGCTGACTGATGTGCCAGGGTCGCAAGACCCCCCGATGAGACCACCACGGAGACACGGAGCCGAATGCAAGCGCAAGTTTTCTTTATTGAGAGCGTGCCCGGGCACGGACCCCGTCCAACACACCGACGCAGCGGGTGGAGGAAGTAGGGTGCCCAGTCCTCTTTGAGCATTGCTTATAAAGACAAAAACTATAAAAGTCACATGTATAGGTGACCTTTTACAGGATTGGTGTTGGTGCTGCTTAAGCTGTGCTGTCTATCGGGGATTGGATGCTTTGTCTAGGGGATTTTTGCCAGTGTTTACTCAACGGGCTGCAGTTGCTGACTTGCACTTTTAATTAGTCACCAGGTTCAGGGGATTTCCAAACCAGTTCCTTGATGGATTACCAAATCCGGTTTCTTAGGGGATTGCATAAAATGGCTCCCTTTACCCAAGATGATGTTACTTTGGCTCTTCATTTTCCCACTATGTCTGGTGACTAGTTCAATCATGAACTTTTATTGAGTCGTGTGTTGGGAGTCTTCACCGTAATAAGGTGAATTTCGCGCCCTATATAAGGCGAAGGGGAGGAGAGACACCCAGTCCGCGCCAGTCTCTAAGGCTAATTTGGTCAAGGTCTCTTTTAGAGTTCTGTTCATTCTTTCTACCTGTCCTGAACTTTGGGGTCTGTATGCACAATGTAATTTCCAATCAATCCCCAATATGGTGGCTAATCCCTGACTTACCAATACGCATCTGGCTTTTTCCCCCGCAGTCTGGATCCAGGATTTTTGGCATTGGGGCAGGCATTTGTCATCTGGCAGGCCTGGCAATTATTAACCAGGTGTTCAATGGGCTTGGTTTCTGCCTTGTATTTTTACCCTTGCATGTCTTAATAAGTCCTGCATCCGACGGGTGCCCAGGTGGGAGGTTCGGTGGATTTTGGTAAGAATTTTGAGACCAAGCTGTTTGGGTAATATTATTTTACAGTCAGCAGTTCGCCACCATCCTTTTAAATATTGAGTCATAGGCAGAGTTTTAATCCAAGTAATGTCCTCCTCAGAGTAGTGGGGCTTCTCTGGCAGGGTTAAGAAGCAGGGCCTGATAATGAGTCATTTGTGTATTGTTTAACCAGTGGTCTGGTGGTTGCTTTAAGACTCCTTCTAGGGCATGGGGGGGGGCGGTGGCTATGATGAGGTTTTGCCCTAGGGTCAGCTTATCTGCATCCTTAACCAACAAAGCCATGGCCTCGATAATTCTGAGGCAAGGTGGCCATCCTGCGGCTACAGGGTCCAGGTTTTTTTTGACAGGTAGGCCACGGGTTTCTTCCATGGGCCTAACGTCTGGGTGAGAACACCTTTGGCTATACCTTTATGTTCATCCACATATAGGTGGAAGGGTTTAGTTACGTCCGGCAACCCGAGGGCCGGGGCTTCCAAGAGTCTCCTTTTTAGGATGTCAAAGGCCTGCTGCTCATTTTATGTCCAGACAAAATCCTGTTTCTCCTTGGTAGCCTCATACAAGGGCTTAGCCACCTCAGCGAACCCAGGAATCCAGAGGCGGCAGAACCCAGCGGTGCCCAGGAACTCTCTAACCTGCCTCGCAGAGGTAGGTGTGGGAATTTTTAACACGGTCTCCTTCCGGGCATCTGACAGCTACCTTTTGCCCCCTTCTAAAATGTACCCCAGGTACATTACCCGCTGTTGACAGATCTAGGCCTTTTTTGGCAGAGGCTCGGTATCCTAGGTCGCCGATTGCCTGTAGCAAGTGACCCGTGGCTCTGGAGCAAGTTTTCTGATCGGACGCGGCCAGGACTTTTGCCAGATCTTGGCTATGTTTTTCCTGTTGGGCTTCTAAGACACGCGCTAAGGACTTTTCCTGTCTTTTTTCTCCTTTTTGAGTTCCTTTTTTTCTTCACTGTCCCTATTATTGTATACCCTCTCAGCCACCGCCAGCAAATCTCTGATATCCCTTTCCCCTAATCTGTCTAGTTTCTGGAGTTTCTTTTTGATATCAGTGGCGGCCTGGTTCACAAAAGTGAACATGAGGGTCATCCGTGCCTCTGGAGCCTTAGGATCATAGGGGGTATATCGCCTGAAGGCGTCCTGTAGGCGTTCCAGGTAGGCTGCCGGACTCTCCTCAGGCCCCTCTCTAACGTCATATACCTTACCCATATTGGCCGGCTTCTGAGCAGCCGCCTTGAGACCCGCCAACAGAGTCTGGCGATCGACTTTGAGCCTCTCCTTACCTTCTGCCGTATTGTAGTCCCAGTTTGGCCATGTGGTTGGGAAGCTCCTATGATAGCCGGGTCAGTGGTGGGGACTCCTGTGGGCCCTGGGACTAGTGTGCAGGCTTCTGACAATGCGGTCCCTCTCTTCCGTAGTGAAGAGGATCTGGAGTAGCTGTTTGCAATCACCCCAAGTGGGCTAATGAGTAAAAAGGACAGTTTCTAGGAGATTAGTCAGATCACGCAGATTTTCAGAGAAGGGGGCATTTTGGGCTCTCCAGTTACAGAGGTCACTAGTGGCGAAGGACCAGTAGTGATAGGGTTGGTTACCGGCCTCGTCCGGTGGGCCTGCTGGTCTCAGGGGGAGGGCCACTGAGCTGGAGACTGCAGGGTTTTGGGGTTGGGGAGTTACTCCCCGTCTGCTCTGGGTGGTGCCGGGCCTGCCGGCTTGCCCCCCCCCCCCGGGGTGGCGGCAGCAGGAGCCCCAGGGACTTCCTGGGGAGGGGCGTACGGGGACAGAAACAGATCCTCCTCGGGAGTTTTGCCCCTGGAAGATGGGTGGTGATTTTGGGTTTTGGGGGTGTCTAGCCTTGGCAGCCAAGATCTTAGCCTTGGCTAAGAGCGGGTAAGAAGGGGGCCACCCACGGAGGGGGGTTTTCGATCAGCCCTCGCCAGGTAACAATATATGGTATTTGGTCGGGGTGGCCACTCCTGGGGTGGAAGACAATGTCTTCCACTACCTTGATCAGGCCACCATCAAAGGTTTCCTCTACTGGTCATCTGACGTTGAAGGTCGGCCATTCGGACCTGCAAAAGGTGTTAAATTTATTTCTACGGACTTCCACACTCCGGTTGTGGGCAGCTGCTTTCACGTCGCTCCAATGCGCCAGACAGAGATCTAGAGGGGAGGAAGGAACCTGTCCCATGGTTACAGTCCACGTCAGTTTAGTCACAGTAAGGACAATCAATAGACAGACAATAGACAAAATGACCAGAGGGGCCCAACAAGGACGTGTTTTCAGAAGCAGAGACAGAGGTCCCTGGTCAGACACAGGCCTTATCCTGTCTGTATCTGACCAAAGACCTTCCCCCCGCTCCCTGGAGAGAAGATACCAAAGATTGTACAGATTGAGCCTCCAGATGGGGGGTCCACACGCTGGATCCCCCTTTCAGACGGGCCTCCGGGCCGTCACCCGGGGTCCCACAGTTTGGTCCTTTTGGCGTGTCCGCCAGGACCATATGAACTGTTACAGATTATAGAACTCAGAGTACAGCTGCAAAGTACAAAACTAAAAGTAACATGCAAAGACAGAAACAAGACAGACAACGAGTGCACTCACCGCCGGCTGGGAAGAAACCTTCGGGTCGGGGTCTGGAAGTCTCAAGGGGATCCCGGACGAGCCCCCAAATGATGTGCCAGGGTTGCGAGACCCCCCGATGAGACCACCACGGAGACACGGAGCCGAATGCAAGCGCAAGGTTTCTTTATTGAGAGCGTGCCCGGGCACAGACCCCGTCCAACACACCGACGCAGCGGGTGGAGGAAGTAGGGTGCCCAGTCCTCTTTGAGCATTGCTTATAAAGACAAAAACTATAAAAGTCACATGTATAGGTGACCTTTTACAGGATTGGTGTTGGTGCTGCTTAAGCTGTGCTGTCTATCGGGGATGGCTACTTTGTCTAGGGGATTTTTGCCAGCTGTTTTCTCAACAGGCTGCAGTTGCTGACTTGCACTTTTAATTAGTCACCAGGTTCAGGGGATTTCCAAACCAGTTCCTTGATGGATTACCAAATCCGGTTTCTTAGGGGATTGCATAAAATGGCTCCTTTTACCCAATATGACGTTACTTTGGCTCTTCACTGACCACCTCCTCTTCTGTGTCCTTCCCTAACTTGGCCGCAGGACTCCATGTTGCCTGCCCCCCTCCAGCGCTCACTGGCCTCTCCTCCTTGCCTCCTCTCTCCTTGGTCTCTTGGTATGGAGGCGCCTCAGGACTCAGGCCCGACCCTCAGCCCCGCTCTATCCGCACTCCCGCACTTGACCTCAGGGCCGGCTGCTGACAGCTCCAGCTTGTGCTCGCTTCTGAGCTCAGAGTCTCGACCCAGAGGCTTCCTCGCCATCTCCCCTGGGGTGTGATGGGATTGTCGGACTTCCTCCCCACCCGCACACCCAGAAGCATGCTGGGCCCCGGCCTTCCCTGTCATTGATGGCAGCTCGATCCTGACCCTTGCTCAGAGTCCCCTGGAACCCTTCTCCGACTCTCAGGCACACACATCCATACTTCCATGAACTTGACCTTCCAGATGTATCCGGAATCTGCCCTTTTACTCCTATCTCCACTGCTGAGGCCCATCAGAGCCACCATCCTGTCCGTCTTGGGCTATGGGCGATGACCCCCCAGCTCCCTACATTCCCCCTGCCACACATACACGCACACGAACACACATAGTCTGCTCTAAACATAGATCAGTTGAGCCAAAGTAAAGTCAGACCACCCCTTCTCCAGACTCTCCAACGACACCTCATTTCTCAGTGTAAAAGCCCAACGCATTCACATCACCCCTGTCTTCCCCTAGTCTGCTTCAGCCTGGTCACACGGGCCTCCTTGCTGCTCCTCAGACATGCCCCGTCCCTGCTGACCTCAGGGCCTTTGCTTTGGCTCTTCCCCCAAGCACCTGCATGATGAACCCTTTTATCAAATCCCAGTCTTTGCTCACATGTTGTCCCTTGAAGCCACCATGGCTGTCCTCTTTCACATTGCCACCCACCCACTCTGCACCCCAGCACCCCCAGGCCCTCAAAGCTGCTCCGTTGAGGGGTGAAAAGGGACATGGCAGTGTCCACGAGGGAACAAGCTCTTTCTATTTCCATGCTTCTCCCGTAACAGCAAGGAGACAGTTCTGGAAGCCCCCAGCAGTCTTTTCCTCATGTGTCACTGGCCAGAGCTGTATGATGTGCCCACCTCTGAACCAGTTGGGGCAGAAGGACTAGAACAAGAACCACAGGCAGGGCTGACAGCCGGAAAATCTACTTCCGGGGCTGGGCATGCCTCCCCAAGGCCTGAGCCCTGCGGGGGCTGGGGGGACAAAAGGAACCTCTGGCCTGGGTGGTGGGCGGAATTGGGGAAACATTACTGAGGGCGATTCTGTCCTGTACCCAAAGCCTGAGCCAGATTCCCACAGGCAGAGAAGAGGTGGAAGCCACGCCCTCAGCTGAAATGCACATGCTTGCTGTTTTCATGGGGCGGGGCTCCAGAGGAGAATTTTCTCTCTGGAAATGGGGCTTAATTAAGAGGTTTGCATAGAGTGCCAGGGTCTGACCTTGTATCTGCGATTGTAAAGTCCGGCCACATACCCTGGCCCATTCCGGGTGAGAGATGAGTGGAGCAGCCCACCCCCAAGCGGGCCCACAGCGGAGGGCGGATGCCCCTGGCACAGGCCTCTCCGTGGGCGCCCTAAGCCGGTGAATGGATGGCAGTGGGCCCAGTCGGAAACAATGGGCTCTGTGTGGGGGCGGGGGTGGGGGAGGAGGCTGCCCCACACCCCTCCTTCTGCAGTGGGGCTGGGGACACCAAGGCAGAGGTAGGGACAGGGCCATCAGCTGTGCAGGAACTTCTGAGAACCCACATCCTTCTGGGTCCTGGGGGGAGGACGTCGTAAGGCAGGGCTGAGACGTGAGAACAAGTCCGCTGCTGCACTCCTCCCCTCCTCTGAGCCCCAGCCTCCTCCTTTGATCGAAGGTCCTTCAAACAGGTTCTGTTGCCGCACGAATGTTTGAGCCCCAAGGACACGGCAGTGTCACCAGGCCTGGACCAGCTTCTGACTGGTTTGCCACAGTCAGGGCTGAATGGGTCCTCTAGTCGGGGAGTACCTTCATGGGCATCAGCCCCTCAAAGGAAGCAGGGTGCCCCTCAGGGGGCCCTCCCCAGGCCTGTGTTCCGTGGTTGTGACCCACTGATGGGCCACGAGCGGTGGCTGCCCAGGGTAGATCGCAGAGAGTGGCTGCGGGCCCATCTTCTGCCCATGCTATCAAGGCCAGCTTGGCGTGTGGCCCTTCCAGTCAGGAGTCAGGCAATGGGCAACCTTGGCGTGAGTCACCAAAGACTTTGAAAGTTGGGAGAGAAGTCTCATGAGCCCCCAGAGGTCCACTGTACACCTCTGGTGTCACCGGCCGGGCCTGGCACTCAGGCTGCCCCCCAGAAACCGGGAGCTGCGGGAATAAGTGGCTGTCCCCTCCAGGAGGCCACACTCAGGGTTAAGAGCCTGCTTCACAACAGAAAAATCATATTAAAATGAAGGACAGGCTATAACTCCCTTCTAGGAACCACTAAAAAATATCTTGCAAAACCGAATTGTTTCCCCCACTGCTTGCTGTCCCCTTGATTCATGCACGACCCCCCCGGGGACCCTCCTGTCCGTCCAGCATCTCCTGCGTGCAGCCGGCTGGGGAGACGCAAGTGGCAGGTCCCTGGTCGCACATTAGTACATGTTGAGTTGGCCATGAGTGCTGTCGCAAGCACACCTGGGTTCAAATCTTGGTTGTTCTGCTGGCTGTGTGGCCTCAGTTTCCCCACTTACAAAAGAGGGTATCAGTGGGCTCTGTACCACCGTGACTAGTCGTGTGCCTCGGAATCGGGGCTCAGCAGATGATGCTTGCTTCTCCTGGTGCCCTTGAGAACCTGCCTTTGCTGTTCCATCTGATGGTCACAAAAATCCGCAAGCAATACAGGGAAGGCTGTGGTCACTGAGAGCACCTGGGGGCACCAGCCCGATGTCCACAGCTCCCCTGGGGCACTGGGCCGCCAGCCCACAGGAATCTCGATGGTCTGCTCAGGCCCCTTGATTCTGTTCAGACATGCCCATTCACGGCGCCCCAGTCCACAGCTGCTCCTTTTCCCGACACTTCCACAAGGTGTGGGGGAATCTTGGTCTCTTTTTTCATCTCTTTTCTAGCACTTGCCACTCCTGGAATTATATAATCGTTGGTGGATTTCCTGATAGGCTCTCTGTTTCCCCCCTTGGGAGGGGGCTCACTCCTTGGACTTGCTCACTCCCTGGAATCTAGGCTCCATCTCCCCAACTTCACCCAAGGGGCTGGGCCCTGCTGGCTTCTCCCTTCTGCTGTTTGCAAACTCTCAGGCAGTAAGCTGGGGCAGCCAGAACTCCCCTCCTTCGTTTCTTGTCCTTCAGAGGCCTGCACGCTTTTTTGCCCTGAGATTTGCTATTTCGAAACTCGTATTTTGTGGATGTTTCAGGCATGTGGAAGGCAGAGAATCTGGCCCTGTTACTACATCATAGCTGGAAGCAAAAGTCCCCAAACTAAGGGTTTTGTTTGTTTAAAGATTGATTTATTTTAAAGAGAGATTGTGAACGGGGTGGGGGGGTGGTGTAGAGGAAGAGAGAGTCCCAGTTGGACTCCATGCTGAGTGAGGAGCCCGACTGGGGCTCAATCCCACCACCCTGAGATCACGACCTGAGCCGAAACCAAGGGTTGGGCGCCCCACCGACTGAGCCAACCCGAACGTCCCCCAAATAGAAGTTTAAATGTTGTTCTTGACTGGAAAGAAAGCAGCGCCTTCGATGGAGCAAAACTGAGCCCGGGAGGTCCTACGTCGTGCTCTCTGGTTGTCAGTTTTATCATCTTTACGGACGTCAAGAGGGTTTAATGAATACAGCAGACTGAGCCTTATTGAGTCCCAGGAGACAGGGTGTTACGACCCCTGAGTTGTCAGGACTGAGGTCAGGACAGCTCCTGCCTTTCTGTCAGTGTTTGCAGAATCTTGGCACCGGAGGAAGGGGGGCAGGCAGAGGGGCAGGGGGAGTGCCAGCAGACTCCAGTCTGGGACTTCCCACCCTGCTTGCCTCAGCCTTCCCTCTCTGAGCACCTGCCTCTCACGGGCATCGCCTTCCCCCTTGATCCTTAGCACGGAATGGCCTCCTCCCCTCAGCCACAAATAACCCTCACCTTGCTCATTAGCAAATCCGCACATCTTGTCTGTTGGAGCCCACTGGCTCCTTGAGCAATTCGGCCAGGTTCTGGCCAGCCCTGCAATGATCCGTGGGCAGCTGGTACCAAACCTGGTAAGGGCACAGTTTCTAGCGAATCCGTCTTTGCACTCCCAGCTCCCGGCACGGTGCCAAGGATGCAGGTGCTCAGCGAATGGCTGATGGATGCAGGAACGAATGAATGAATGAATGAATGAGCACCTTGATGATGCTACCTTCTCAGACATGCACCATCGGTCTGCTCACGTGCTAAGCCTCTCACGTCTGCAGGGGAGTACTGGCCACACCATAGGAAGGAAGTTCCGGCAGAGCTTGGTGTCCCAACCCTGCCCCTGCGAAAGATGTTTCTTGATCCCCAGCGTCCCTGCTTGTCCTTTTTCTGAAATGACACTTCTTAGCCTTCCTCCAGCTCCAACAGTCCCTGAATCTTCCTAATGCACAAAGAATGACTGGAGCTAGGATAAAGAAGGGTGCATTCTTTGAACACAAGAGCTGCTTTCTTGGCAAAATCCAAGATTTATGCCCTGGACTAGATCCACAAAATTCCTCCCTCTTTTCATATGCATTAACTTCCTGCCCTGAGTGGCTTCCCACACGCGTGTGCTGAGCAGCACACTGCTGCATCATATCAGGGTCCTGAAGCAGAAGGACCCTCTCAAATCAGACTCCCCTCTTTCTGTATCTGTTGTGTCTGAAAAAATGAAAGCAAGAAGGAAATCCTCCCTCATTTCCAATGGACGTGAAGACCATCACAAGAGGCGCTCTGAGATTGAGTGTCAAATTCCAGATGAAGGTTAGAATCAACCCTTCTGTTTCCAGTTGATGGGATTTCTCAACAAAGGCCCTGGTGGCATTTTTGGATGGACAGTTCTACCTTGTAGGAATATCCAGGTCACTGTTGTTTTCGGGAGCTCCTGGGCTTGCTTACTGTGGCAACCAGAGGCAGCCCTCGACCCCGTATTTCCAAGTGCCCTCTGGAGGGGGACTGTCCCCAGCTGAGGATACACACTGGTGATGTGAGCCCCAGCCACCTGTGGGTCATTGGTGGGCAGGTGTGAAAGGTCCCCTTGAGACTTGGCCCAGAAGTGTTAGGGCCTGGGATAGAATGGACAGAAACCAAAATTACTTCCCTTTGCAATGAAAACAAGGAGGCAAGCCTTTTGGGGTTGGGACCCCATGAATTCAACCCCTGTTGCATTTCAGACTGTCCTGCAGTGATCACTGTAGGGAAGATGGGGCCTGGATTTACTTGGCTAAGCCATGGATACCCCAAAACAAGTAACCAGGCGGGGAGGAGGGAGGGAACCAGGCATCTCTTGGTGGGGGAAAGAAAGGTTTGTGTTTAATATTTCACAAAAAAAAACAAAACAAAACCCTGAAGAAATTCATCACGATAAAAAAGAGAATCCTCTTGAATCTCCTTTCTCTTGTTTTAGAGTTTGTTCCTATTTTGAATTTCCTATTCCATATCTTTACAGTGTTGGGATTCCTAAAAGCCTGATCTTGCCCTGGCTGAGTGGCTGGTGACATCCCTGTCCTGGGCCTCTCTCGGGAAGCATTTCCGAATCTGCTTGGTTGTGTGCTGAGCTGAGCCCCACATCTGAGGACCTTGCCTTTGTTAATGGGGCTTTAGCACCTGTTCCTTGCAAAGCCCACGGTGGCTTTCTGCGTCTCCCCGCCCAGCTTGCACCGACGCCACAGTCTGGTAACAACTCCATAACCCATAACCACACACCCTGCCGGTTCCTCTTTCCTCGCTCCCAGCAGGCATGTGCAAGGGAAAAAGCACTTGGGAAAACAAGCATGGCAGCTCCTTGTAAAGTTACCCGCACACACTCCCTAGGACCCAGCGAGCCCACTCCCAGATGTTCAGCCAAGAAAAACATGAAGACATGTCTATACCACAATGCAATTGCTTCTAGCAGCTTTAGCCACAAAAGTCAAAACCTGAAAACAGCCTAGGAATCCACAACAAATTGTGGTTTATTCACAGATGGGAATACCACTCTGCAATTAAAAAAAAAAAAAAAGGAAGGAACTACAGAAATTTGTGGATGAATCTCAGAAACATTTTGCTGAACAAAGGGAGCAAAAAAAAATACACACTGCCTGGTTCCGTTTTCTGACTTTCAAGAACACACAAATGTAATCGATGACTTTAGAAAGCTGAATAGTGGTGGCCTGTGGGCAGGGATTGACCAGGAGGAGGCCCGGGGGGAGTTTCTGGGGTGATGGAAATATTCTGTCACAACAGCGGTGTGGCTCAGGAGGGCAGATGCATTTGTCAAAGCCGATCAGACCACACTTCCGATGGGTAAGAGTCACCCTGTGGGATTACACCTCGATGATTATGGCAACAGCAACGTCCATGACACGAATGACGATGGAGATGAAGCCATCCACGGTATCCTTGGGAAATCACTCATTTATTCCCCACCCGCTGTGGCGCCCCTGAAGGTGTCTGTCATTCCCCACACACAGAGCCTGGGACATGGTTTGGATCCTTTACATACAATCACTGGTCTTGAAGACCTGCCCAGAGCTAGTAGGTGTCTATCTGTCCATCCATCTGTCCCTCACTTCCTCACCGGCCCCCTCTCTCTTTCCCTCCCTCCCGCTTCCCCCTTCTTCTTTTTCTCTTTCCTCCCCCTTCCCCATTTCTCTCGCAATTCAATCTGTGGCACTTGTTTCTAGTTGTGTCTGGACCTTTCAGAGCCTCTGGGATGAGGCTGCATGATGTCTCTGCTTTTCTCAGAAGAGTGAGGCAGGGGGAGGACAGGTTCAGTCCCCAGAGACTCCATGGATTGAGTAATGACCAAAGGGCCCCATGACATCCAAGGTCAGATGCTTTGTCGGTGACAGACTTTTCCAGATTTTGGCCACCCGCGCAAAGGGAGGCAGCTGCGGGTCCTCACCGCCTGGGCCAAATCCAAGAAGGGAGAGAGCCTGCCTCTTAGAAGGAATCAGCTTCCCACACTTTCTCTCCTTCCTCCCGCCCGCCCGGTGCGTCCTGGGAGCCCTGCTCCCCGCCCCCACCTTGGGAGGAAGTGGATTTAATGCCTCAACTGAGAGAATGAGATGTTCTGTTATTTTTCATGGGAAATTAAACCTGACCTTGCTGTCAGTTAGCTCATGCCAAGAGAGGATGGATGGCCCGGGCCTCGGCGCTTCACCCCTGCTCGGAGCACGTGTCTGGCCGGGGGCCAGCCATGATGTCACCTGCCGCCGGGGTGGGGGTGGAGACGGCGGGACAGGTCCCAGAGCCTTCATCCTGGAAAGGCGGAGGACGGATGAGGGGGAGGCCCCACCCTTGGTGTCGCCCACAACGGTCCCCCTCTGACGCAGCCGCCACCTGCTCCTCCCAGGGAGATTCAGCGCGTTACTGTCTTTCAGCCCCCAACTCTACCTCGTGCCCCGCGGAGGAAAGCTGGTGGTCGGGGCTGGCGATCGTCATCGCGGTATGCTGTGCTTCCCTGGTGTTTCTCACCGTGCTCGTCATCATTTGCTACAAAGCCATCAAAAGGTGAGTGCTCACAGGGCTCTGGGCCTGGAGGGGGCTCTGCCCACCCCCCCAGGTTTCTTCGAGCCCTGAACATTGTTAAGCATTTAGTAAGCAGAAAAAAATGTATAGTGAATGCCTATCTCTCTATCTACAGTGACCCCCCCCCGGAAGTGACAGGCCCTGCCTTGGGGAGGTCACTCCAGGCCCCTGGGACCCGGGAGTCCACATATCCTTGTGGGCGTGGGGGGGCTGGAGCCATTGGAGGGAGGCGCCATATTGGCTTGGCATCGGCGGAACTGGGTTTCGGAGTCAGATCTAAATGCAGACACTGGTTCAAAACAAAAAAGGACCCACGCTCTCTGCCTTTCAGAAATGATCACCAGTCACCACCCACCTTGTAGAGCTGGGGTCTGCAGCCGAGTGTGGGTGCCGTTGGGGTCTGAGGAGGTTTCAGCTATGTCTGGGGCCCCTAAGTCTGGTAGAATGGGCCGTGGGGTGGACGCCTCCTCCCCCCCGGGAATTACGGCCCAGCAGCTCCCCCATAGGCCCCCTGACCTCCAGGCTGCCCTGCCTCCAAAATATGTCCCCCTCACCCCAGCTTCCCTGGAACTTGGGGGAAGATAGAGTCAAAAGACAAACAAAAATGTTGCAAAACACCTAAAGGTCCTAGGCACCCTGTTCATTATATTTCTAATAAAGATTCTGAAAATTCCCGAAGGCTCAAAGTTAGGGGGTCTCTATTAAGAACAATCCTAACATCTAAACTATTTCACTTTATCCTTTTGATTCATTGTTCTATGTGATTTCACTTGAATAATTCAAAAGCAGGAAGAGTAAAACATCAGGTTAAAAGTCTGACAATGAGGCACGGAGGGGGACTGGCCAGATGGCAAGACACGAGAGGGACAGGGCCCAGGCACAGCAGCTCCAGGTAGACCGGCCAAGCCCTGGGGATCTCCGCCATGGCCAAGAGCCCTTCCACCCCCTGCTCTCAAGCTGCCAGATAATGTCTAAAAACCATGACAAATCGCAAGGGAGTAGCTGTGGCCCAGTATCTCCAACCAGTGGGGGAGGGGGCAGGGGGGCTCCTGGGCCCCCTAACATTCCCTTAGTTCATCTTTGTCACACCTTTTTCCAATCTGCTGCATTTTACAGACGAGAAACCAGGTTCAAAGGGGGTGAAGGGAACTGCCCAGAACGGTACAGCCAGGGAGCAGTGGACTCCAGATTTGAACGTGACTCCAAAGCCCAGCCCTGACCATGCGTCCGTATCACTCGTACTGAGCGAAGAACAGACCTCATTATTCCAGTCTGCCCTTCCTCAAGGGCACCCGGGTACCTGGGGTGTGGCTGTGCTGCTTTGAGGATAGGAGGATGGGGACAGAAAGGCCCCGAGTCTCCCAGATCCTGCGGTTCAGGGGGAGGCCTGGCCTTGGAAACCAAGGGGGATGCATTGGGAGACTCCCCGGGGACACAGCCAGCCTGATTCCCAGGTGGTTCACGGGCGCCTCCTGTGTGCCTGGCTCTCGGGGGACAGGGACAGATAAGATCCAGACTGTGCCTGTGGGCAGCTCACCTGACTGAAGAACGGTGGGGAGTAGATATGCACATGACCATGACCGTGGTACAAGGCGGGTGGCGATGAAGCTATGGGAGGCTTGCTGGCAGCCTATGGAGGTGCCCAGAAGAGTCATGGCTAACTCGGATCCAGATGATAGAGCATTTGAGCTGAGAGCCTGCTGCTGTGGGAGGAGGCTTTTGAGAAGCAGAGCGGGGAGGCTTTCCAGACCGAGGCACCTGAGTGAGCAAAGGTGCCAGGACACCAGGAAGCTCCTGGACCATGGGAGATGAGGTTGGAGGGCGTGCCTGATGGGGGAAGGGCTTGGCCCACCAAGGTGGGCAGCTTGCTGGGACTCGGTAGGCACAGGGAGCTACTGGAGGTTTGCCAGGAAGAGCATCCAAGACTCACCAGTAGCCCTGCCAGGGAGGGGCCCACTGTCCCCTCAAGGACGCGACTTCCACTGGCCTTCCCCTCAGAGACAGGCAGCATTCTCGGGTCACTTCCCTGACTGCCCCAAACTTCGGAAGAAACGTGCTGTCTGTTCCAATAACAGGAGGGCAAGAGGAGAGCTAACTCACATTAATAGATGACTGTGGCCGTGGTGAGCTTGGTTTCAGCTGAGCTGGGGGTCTCCCAGGAGGGCGTGTGGGGGTGCACCGTCACCTCCCCTCAGAGCAGCCTTAGGGGCTTCCTGTTTGCCCTCTGTCCCCTTCCACAGGCTCTGAGCTCTTGGTTCCTGGATCTGTCAATGGCCTGGAAAGACACACAACTCAGGCCACATGGCTCAGTGGATCCCTTCCAGGAATGTGGGCTAAGCTCCTTCCCAGAGGTGTGGGCGGGGCTTCCTCCAGGGGTGTGGGCGGAGCTCCCTCCAG
>ML105853.1:19327-35294 GCA_003697995.1 Taxidea taxus jeffersonii | reverse complement strand
TTGATTGTTAAAAATTTTCTAATAATACTGACTCAGCAACTGCTTCATAATAACTTTCATCCACCAGGCCATGAAACATAAGCTCAATTATCCTTTAATAAAACTGACACTTCAACATTGCATCAGCCAACTCTCTGGGCAGTCAAAAATCCGTGTATAATTTTGTACTCCCCCAAAACCTAACTACTAATAGCCTATGATAAAATAGAATCCTTACCAATAGCATAAACAGTCTGATTTATATATTTGGTATGTTATATGTATTATATATTGTATTACTACAATAAAATAACCTGGATAGGGGCGCCTGGGTGGCTCAGTGGGTTAAGCCTCTGCCTTCGGCTCAGGTCATGATCTCAGGGTCCTGGGATCGAGCCCTACATCGGGCTCTCTGCTCAGCAAGGAGCCTGCTTCCCCCTCTCTCTCTGCCTGCTGCTCTGCCTACTTGTGATCTCTCTCTCTGTGTCAAATGAATAAATAAAATCTTTAAAAAAAAATAACCTGGAGAAAAGAAATTATTATTAAGAATATGATAAGGAAAAAATGGAAGACCATTCCATGGTCATGGATTGGAAGAATAAACATTGTTAAAATGTTTATTTTAACCTGGAGCAATCTATACTTTCAATGCCATCCTGATCAAAATTCCACCAGCATTTTTCAAAGAGCTAGAATAAACAATCTAAAATTTGTATGGAACCAGAAAAGACCCCAAATTGCTGAGGAAATGTTGAAAAAAGGAAAACAAAACTGGGGACATCACATTGCCTGATTTCAAGCTCTACTATAAAGCTGTGATCACCAAAACAGCATGATATTGGCACAAAAACAGACACACAGACAAGTGGAACAGAGAAGAGAGTCCAGATATGGACCCTCAACTCTATGATCAAATAATCTTGGACAAAGCAGGAAAAAATATACATTGGAAAAAAGACAGTCTCTTCAATAAATGGTATTGGGAAAATTGGGCAGCTATGTGTAGAAGAATAAAACTTGGCCATTCTCTTACACCATACACAAAGATAAACTCGAAATGGATAAAAGACCTCAATGTGAGGCAGGAATCTATCAAAATTCTAAAGAAGAACATAGGCAGTAACCTCTTCAACATCACCCACAGCAATTTCCTTCAAGATATGTCTCCAACAGCAAAGGAAACAAAACTGAAAATAAACTTTTGGGACCTCATCAAGATCAAAAGCTTCTGCACTGCAAAGGAAACAGTCAACATAACAAAGAGGCAACCCACAGAATGGGAGAAGATATTCGCAAATGACACTAAAGACAAAGGGTTGATATCCAAGATCTATGAAGAACTCAAACTCAACACTCAAAAAACAGATAATCACATCAAGAAATGCACAGAAGACATGAACAGACACTTCACCAAAGAAGACATACAAATGGCTAACAGACATATGAAAAAATATTCATCATCATTAGCCATCAGGGAGATTCAAATCAAAACCACATTGAGATACCACCTTACACCAGTTAGAATGGTCAAAATTAACAAGATAAGAAACAAGTGTTGGAGAGGATGTGGAGAAGGGGGAACCCTTATACACTGTTGGTAGGAATGCAAGTTGATACAGCCACCTTGGAAAACAGTGTGGAGATTCCTTAAGAAATTAAAAATAGAGCTACCCTATGACCCTGCAATTGAATTGGTATTTACCCCAAAGATAGAGATGCAGTGAAAAGAAGGGCCATCTGTACCTCAATATTCATAGCAGTAATGGCCACAGTTGCCAAACTGTGGAAAGAACCAAGATACCCTTCAATGGATGAATGGATAAAAATATGGTCCATATATACAATGGAGTATTATGCCTCCACCAGAAAGGATGAATACCCAGCTTTTATATCAACATGGATGGGACTGGAAGAGATTATGCTGAGTGAAATAAGTCAAGCAGAGAGAGTCAATTATCATAAGGTTTCACTTACTTGTGGAGTATAAGGAATAACACGGAGGACATTGGGAGATGGAGAGAAGTGAGGTGGGGGGAATTGCAGGGGGAGATAAACCATGAGAGACTGTGGACTCTGAGAAAACAACTGAGGGTTTTGGGGGGGGTTGAGCCTGGTGGTGGGTATTATGGAGAGCACGTATTGCATGGAGCACTGAGTGTGGTGCATAAACAATGAATTTTGGAACACTGAAAAGAAATAAAGTAAAATGGAAAAAAAAGAACATCATAAGGAAGATAAAATACAATTATAGTACTGTATTGTATTTATAAAAAAAAATCCACATTGAAGCAGACCTGCTCAACTCAAACCTGTGTTGTTCAAGGGTCAACTGTAACACAGGCATTCACATGTTAGAGAATACAGCCATCATTTCCCTTATGAGGACATCTCTCCTGTGGTCTAGCCCTAATCCCTTCTCAATTCCCATAAAAATGTAGTTTTCATAAACATTTTCTTCTAAATTCTCCAGCATCATCCTTTTTAAATATTATATATGGAACTGTACCCAATATTTTGGCCATGATCTCATCAGTGAGACATACAGTGGGACTCTTGTTTTCATGCATCTCTTCCTTTTATTTCAATAAATAATATCTAAAATCACATTAAATATACAACATAGTAAAAGCTACATCATAATTTGACTCACAATAAGCTTATCAACTAGAGCTTTGGCAAGAAGCTTAAAGCAAGAAGGCTATACCTTTTCCTAATCTGTAATGCAGTTGATTTTTTTTAACCTAACTGTAGTATTTTATATTTACTCCCAATTAAATTATATTTGGTTCATCATTTCCTCTCTCCCTGGATTCTGATTCTCATCCAGTGTATTGACTTTCCCTTCTGGCTTCCTATCACTCCAAAACGTAATCAATGAGTTGTATCTCATTCCAGTCATTGATAGAAACCCAGAACGTAGAGGTCTGAACCTAGAAATACCTCACAGAGAAAAAATTCAAAGCCAACACTAACACATTAGCCAATATTCTTTGACTATATATTTAGTTAATTATGAACCAGTAATTCTATACATTTAGCCATCTTCAATTCAATCCATTAAACACTTGTGTAGGGTCTATGTCTACTATGTGCCAGAAATACAAACATAATAGAGTCTGTTCTCTACCCTTAAAAGGTTCACAGTCTAATTGCGAAATAATCACACAGGCAATGCATCCATTCCCTATCATAGGTGCTATCACACCAGTGGACTTGGAGTCCCAGAGAAGCCCAAGAAAGAGTACTGGATGGTATGTGAGGCTGCTGAGGTAACGTGTAAAAAAAAAAAAAATTGAGACATTCTTCCTTCCCCCTTCCAAGTTTTACCTGAATTAATCTCAAGAATGTGAAAAGGTACAGACTTTTACAGTCATCCTGATAGCAACGGTGGTGAAGGGAAGACTGATTATATTTAGGTCTACCCAAGTAGAGGTCCATCTACACAACAACCTCCCCTCTAGGTCCTTGGTTCCCCATCCTCCAGTTCTGAGGCTTGTGTCATAGGTCCCAGCGGGGGAGTTGCCTACATAGGATGAGGTATACAAGACACAGAGAGGCATCATTCATGCCAGGCTATCAGTGGACCATGGTGCTACTGAAGGGAGATCATAAAGGTCAATGGAATGTTCAAGTATCAAAATGCCATGTGGCAGGTGTGGTAGGATGCTCACTAACTCTGGCCTCCTCATCCCAGACCTCTACTCTTTAGTATCTAGTCTCTATGAGGAAAGATTTTATTTTTATATAGCAAAGTATTCTTCCAAACCTTTTTTTTGTAGCCAACAGTCCTTCTGTTTCCCTGAAGACTTAGCCTTTTCAAACTCAAATTTAGGAACAAACTATTTTTTCTGCTGCTTTTTTAATGTCCCATCACTTATTTAAAGTGATGTTGCAGACATCCTAACTGACTCAAGGAGGGCCAGTGTTGGAAAAGAAAAAAGGAAATGTTGGTTAGTATTCCAGTATTATCCTGCCTCGGGTGGTAGGCAATCATGAACAGATGAGGAGAGAAAGAGCTTCTAAACAGAGAGTACAGCATGTGCAAAATACACAAGAAAGCACAGCTTATGGGCATTTTGTCCAGTATCTTACTAAAATGCGGGTATTTTCCATCTAGTACATTCCCCTAATCAAATCATTCAATGACAAGCCTGAACAAAGGAAATCAGATTAGTCTAGCTAGACTTTATTTGGAACTCATTGTTTTCAATAATTTCATCTTCTTTTCCAGATCACTCACAATTCATCTCTAAGTACTCTGTTCCTGAATTCAACTAGAGATTAATGTCACATTCATTGATGTATTCTTTTCAGAATTCATCTTTTTCCCCTTTTCAAAAAACTGGTGATTTACCCATCTTGATCATCCAGCACCTTTTTCATTCCTGGAAAGTCTACAAAAATAATAATAATAATAATAGTAATAAAAGGAAATTTTAACACATTCCTTGGGCACTTCCTATGTTGCAGGGACTGTCCTAAAATGTTTGCACATATTAAATTCCAAGTTGGTAATCATACTTTCCTGCCCTTTCCAACTTTAAGATCATTACCTTCGTATAAAACACAGAAGAAAAATAGACACTGAATCACTACCTGCCTTTCATCAGTCAACCATAAACCATCTGCCCAAGCAGTGATCCCATCCCTTCCTTGTTCTTTTTGCTTTAAATATGGATAAATGAAACCCTCTGTTTTCTGTAACATTTCACTAGCTGCACTGATTCTTCATAGCTTTGTCAATATTATCCCTGCAAGTTTGTTCTACTCTTTGGTATCCACCCTTAAAATGCATCACTATTTCTGTCTTCCACAAACATACTCTTTTCTGAAGTCTGAACCTACATGTCCATTATGAGAAGGAAATGGTTCCATTAATTATGCTGCATTCATGACATAAAATCATTTGCAACCATTAAAAAAAATGAAGTAACTCGCTGTTCTGACATGGCAAAATATCTACAATATTTTGTTGGATGACAAAAACAAGTCATTAAACAATACATGCTCAATCCTGTTTGAGTTTTTTTTTAAAGATCTACAATTATCCTCTACTTTTCAAAAGCTTGTGTTATGCCACTTGGCTTTTACAAAAATCCTACATTAGTAACTGTGTTTGCTGAATGAAAGGAATCAGAAGATCATTCACTTTTCCCAAGAAAGGTAGAAAGTGAAAATAGCAGTCAATGTCTGTTTTTGCAGTGGACCACTACAGAGGTAGCACACACCCCACACATGCCAGATTGGCACCACCACCAAGCTTCTTCCCAGGGAACTACATGCAGCATCTCTCTGTTGGCCATCACTGCTCTGAACTATGTTTGTGAGCATCTATGCTTTATCTCAATTTATTTTGCATATCCATAAGCAAGATGAATACTAAGGTATCAGGAAAGAGGTTATTTTGGGGGGAACACTCAAAATTTTTTCCATGTGAATTAATGGTAATTATTTCTTTGCTTTATACCATTTTTGGCTTGCAGAAGGTTTTACAGGAATGCTCTACTTTGGGATAGTGGGAGAAGCTTATATTACTAAGGAAAGTATTACAAATATTACATCATTAAATTTCAAATTTCCTCTTTAAAACATTGACCTCTTATAGCCTTGAACTATCAAGACTACGTCATTCATGAGGTTCCTCTTGCCAGTATAGGAGGTAAGTACTTAATATCTTTAGTAAAATAATAGGATTTGAAAGCCAGGCTTGATGGATTACTTACTAGTGTTTATGAAAGAAAGGTCCAGACAGGATGAGGGAAGGACAATTCCAACAATGCTGGACTAAGGAATTATGAGAAGAGAGCCAGAAGTCCACTGAACTGATAGAACTAAGAGCCCAGACAACTGGGTTCAAGTTTTCATCCAAAAGCTTGAGTCTGGGGAAGAAAATATGACTTCTAAAAGTCAAAAGGAAATACCAGTTTAAGGGATTCTTACTGTGCTCCCCATTTTGGATTCTATGAGGAGACTACTGTACAGGGGACCTTGAGTCACTCTAGTGGGGTCAGCATAGTCAAGAGGGTGGAGTAATACAGTGGGAGAAAGGAAGAGGGAGGGAAAGAGATACAGGAAGGGCGGGAGGGAAATCTATTTTAAACTCCCGAGTCTTCCCTAGTTCTCATGATGCAAGGACACTCTGAATGGAGGTTGGTCTCAGGAGCCTGCCTACTGCGATGAAGAGTAAGGTTAACTCTACAGCCAAGTTTTCACTCAGGGTTTTGACAGAGGATGTGGCAGAGATGTGAAAGTGCAAATGGCATGTTCCACAGCCGGGAAGACACTGAGCTGGACAAAGTAACTGCTTGGCCTGAAAAGACTAGATCATGAGTTACACAAGCCACCAATTTTAAGAAACCAGGAATATAAGTGACATTAATTCAAAACCCAGAAAATCATCTGGAAGACTTTATCCATTCCCTGCCTGTGAGGTCAACTAGGCCACTTTCCTCTCTTATCCCACTTTAGTGAGGATGTGGAGGAGGGGTGAGGCCAGACACCTTCTCACCCATCTGTGTTTGGAGAGGGTGACCAACCATCCCACTTTGCCTGGGACTGTCCTGGTTTTAGCACGAATGTCCCACTGTTTTGGGTTCCTGGACCCAATTCCAATGTGTATGAGTAGGGAGGGGGTTCACACACACAGCAACAAGCAGTGCTCTGACACCAGGTGGGTGTCCTGCAATTCATTCAGTTCTGGCACTACCTACCCAAAGATAGCATCAGATTCCACAGGTAAAGGATTCAGTCTTTTAAGACTGCCCCCCAACTGAAATAGATACCCATTATAAGCCCAAATTGTTTCTTGTGCTTCTGACCAACTGGCTATACACCAGAGGTTCCAACAACACCTTTCAACTCAGGTGCCAATTACAAGTCCAGGTTGTTACCTATACTGAAGACCTACTGACTGTAAATCAGAACTTCCCAAGACCCCCTCCTCAGGTTCAACTACTTTGCCGGAGCGGTTCATGGAACCCAGAGAAACATTTTACTTACTAGATTACTGATTTATTATAAAAAGATAGAACTCAGGAACAGCCACATGGAGGAGATGCATAAGGCAAGGTATGAGGAAGGGGTGCAGAGCTTGCATGGCTTCTCCAGAATCGCCACTTTCCCAGCATTTCCCGTATTCACCAACCAGTAAGCTCTCTGAAGCCTGTCCTTTGAGTTTTGGTGGAGTCTTCATTAGAGAATTACAAATAATTTAAATCATTGCCCACTGGCAACTGGTTCAACCTCCAGTCCCTCTCCCCTCACTCTAATCAAGTGGCTGGTTCCCACAACCAGCCCCCACCCACAGGTAACCTAAGGACTTTCCATAAGTCCCCTCATTAATGTAACAAAAGATACCTTATCTCTCTTAGGACAGAAAATTCCAAAGGTTTTTGCAGCTCTCTGCCAAGAACTGGTCAAAGGCCAAATATATATTTCGTATCTTAAATCACAATGTCATGCCCACATATCCAGAAACTCCTCCGTTCTGGCAAAACTGAAATGATTGATTACCCTGCCATAGAAGCATATATTTATGTATGTGTGTGGAGAATAGGTCTGCAAGAATACACACCAAAATGTTAGCTGCAGTACTTCTCAGTGGATGACCAGAGTGTATGTTAGGGTGCAAAAGCTGTAGAGAAATTTATACAGTAATATATATTCCTTTTGTGACAAATGAAATCCAAACACAGAGATGCCCATGAAGTAACACTACCACTACTTTCTTTTCAAAGGAATAACATGTAACCTCAATACCAGCCTTTTCTCTGTTCTGGACTCCCCTGTTGCTCTTAACCATCTTTTATCTGGACTATTTGAAACATACCACTACTAGAGCCTAAGATAAATGCCTGACTTCAATCACCATTTGCTTTTCATCACTATTACAAATACTGTTGTTAATTTTCTTCCAAGTTGTCCTTTACTTCTACTTCAATTATTTTGGCCAGAGGTAAGACTAAAATTAGAAATCTCCCTTCACTGTTTCATATTTCCAGAGATGAAATCCTCAAAAGGATAATCAAGAACTCACCAAATATCAGTGAAGCCTTTTAATAGCAAACATGCTGAACAAAATGACAAAGAAAAATGTGAAAATTTTTAAATTCCCTTTGGCCTAAAAGAACACTTCTGAAATCACAAGCAAGGCTCAAACTTGTGGAAAATATTATCAAAAAATTATGAATATGTTCTACAATAATGGGAATATAGGACTATACTCAAGAAATCTAGATTCTAGGGGCACCTGAGTAGCTCAGTAGGTTAAGCCTCTGCCTTCAGCTCAGGTCATGATCTCAGCATCCTGGGATCCAGCCCTGCATCAGGCTCTCTGCTCAGTGGGGAGCCTGTTTCCTCCTCTCTCTCTGCCTACCTCTCTGCCTACTTGTGATCTCCTTCTCTGTGAAATAAATAAATAAAATCTTTGGGGAAAAAAAAGAAATCTAGATCCTAGTCTCAGGTATGTTGTTTAATGTCTATGTGACCTCAAACAAACCATTTAATTTCTCTGGAACTCATATTCTTCATCTGGAAAATACAGATCTTCATATTTCTGAAATATCCAGAGTATTATTGTTAAAAATCTCATGAGATCACATAAAAACACTTCAGAAATTATATTTTCATATAAGACATTGTTGTTTCTCTTTCATATATCATCCTCCTCTGTATTAGGTTTCTGAGTATTTGTCTCCCTCCTTTCCTTAAGCCACTAAGTACTTAATAATAAGTTCTTATATTCTAATAAATAAATTCTTTTGGTTCTATAAGGTGACATTTTCCCCCAAGGAAATTATATGATATTATAAATCACAATCTAGAAAAATCTAGAAATCCTGTTCTTTAAAATAATCTATGTTACCAGGAGTTACGAACTGAATGTTTGTGTCCTGCCAAAATTCAAATACTGAAATCCTACCCCTCAATGTCATGACATTAAGAGGTAGGACCTCTAGGAGGTAATAAGGATTAGATAATATCATGAGGTTAGAACCCTCATGAATGGCATTTGTGTCTTTATAAAAGTCATGAGAAAACTTGTTTCCCCTGTCTGTGTCCATCAGAGGAGGACACAGAAAGCTAGCAGTCTACAGCCTGGAAGAAGGCCCCTCAATGGAACCCACCCAGGCTGGCACTCAGATCTCAGACTTCCTAACTCCAGAATTATGAGAACTACATTTCTGTTGTTTATAAGCCACCCAGGCTGCGTTATTTTGTTATAGAAGCCCAAATGAACTAAGTCACAAGATGTACATACCCTACATCCTTTCTTCTCTTCCAAAGTTGTGACCTAGCTAGGACTAAGAATGCCAAATCCATCCAAGGTCTTTAGTTTTCTACTCAAAGCCTTGCTCTGTGTGTGTGAGATACATATATATCATATGATACATATCTCATATACATCCCAGTGTATTCTAGTAACAGCATACCCCCCCCCCCCCACGGATCAGAACCAAAGGCTATGAACTTGATGAGTTTGATCACTCTATGTAGGATCTTTCTGACTTCAACAACTATATCCAAACCCCTCTGCCTCTCTCTCTCTCTCTCTCCCTCTCTCCTCCCTTCTACCCTCCCTCCCTCCTACATTCATGCAGATAAACACCATCAAGGATAATTCTGTCTTAGTGTTCTTTTAGGAAGCATAAGGAGAAAAAAACACTGAAAAAGCAGCCAGATTCCAACATTAGACTTCTGGGGATTTAGCATCATTCATAGAAAGTCACAGTGGTCCCTGAAAAAACCTGGAAAGTACTTGAACATCTAGATTTCCTTAAGTTCAAGGCTGAATTCATAACCATGCCACACCATCAACCTGTAAGCAACCATCTGGATCACAGGCTAACTTCTTAGAAGAATTTAGGAGGCATATAAGGGTTTGCTTTCCAAACCCAAGCGAACAGTAAGATAATATAGCTACAACAAGGAATTAAACTAGTGGATTTAGAAATGACATGTTTACCAATTTAGAGATGATCAAATCAATCGTTAAGAGTAATTACCATAGGCAGGGGATTAACCTTACCCAGGGATTACATGCCCTATATTCAATCCCCCTTTGTTTTATAATGTTTTATGATACATGATCTAACCCTGAGGTCTGCAAATGAGATAACAGCCACATGCTAAACATCATAATTAAAGATAATAACAGCTAGTATTTATTGACCAGTCCCAAAGTGCCACCAAGGGAGGGTATAGCAAGAAGCTAAGCCATATATAAGTTAAAGGAGGGTCCTCATCAAAAACCAACCACGTACAAGAACACTATAAAAACTGTCTCAATTAAATTTCTCAACAATCCTTTAAGATAGGAATTACGATTACATAAATCAAACAGAGGATAGGTAAGCCACCTTGAATTAGCTATTATTCCTCATTTTCTGGAGAAGCAAAATGAAGTCTGCACAAGTAATTTGCTCAAAATATATTCACTAAGTGGGTGGCAAAATAGAATTTCAAAGTCAAGTTGTGGGGACTTTGAGCCAGAACACCTAACCATTCTCAGACCGTTGTAAAAATAGGGTATGGCAAGTCCTCCATTTTTAAGAAGTTATGAAATAAGACCAAAATCAGACATGGCCAAGGTTGTCCATAACCTCACATGCTGTCAACTCTAGGATCAGCAATAGCACTGACAAGATGAGCAAAGGAAAAGGTTAATATTATTTATGTAATAGCATTAGGCAAGACAATATATAATTTGATTAAATGATATAGAATATCATTATATAGCACATACTAAGTATTACATATTATGCATTACAATATGAAAATCCAGCCAAAGACTGTGATATGCAAGGCTCACAGATGGCAATCTCGGGCCCTTCTGTCTTCAGACAGAAGATAGACCAAACAGAATTGGAAGTTGGGTTTTCATCTTTTCCACTATTACTGAGCAACACAAGTGTCACATAAGCCCATCTCCATGAACTCATACATGGCTTAAATGTGCTTAATTGAAGTAAGAGATATAAACACAATAAAATTTGTTAATCAACGACCTCATATTTGGGGAAAGACTAAACAGACATGAATAAAAAAGCCAAACATAAATAAACCTGAAAATACTGTAGCCATGGCAGAGACACAACAACTGTCTAGCATCAGGGCTCGCAAGCCCCAGGGTAGGGCTTTACCAGGTGCAGTAGGGAAACAGCACATACCGTTTGAAGAACCGCTCTACCTACTTCATCAGTCTTGCTTTCCACCAGCTTCCTCAGACTTCTTTTTATCAACACTTTAACAACTACTACTTCAACATTTAATCATTAATCAGAAAAAGTTGTGAGAGAAGAACTCGGTAAACTTATTAACTTTTCCCTGCTTTGATACTTCACTTCATTGGATAAATTTTTAAGTGGAAATACGATTCCTGACAAAAGCAGCACATGTGAGTTAATGGAAACACCTTTGAATGGCCCGTGACCTGCACGAGGAAGGGGTTTCTGTGGAGCTGAGCTCCATCTGGAATCAAACACATTGATACTTTGAACCACATGCTTATCTTGAGTTACAACACCAGAAGAGAAATAGGAACAAGACAGTAATTCCTCAGTTTCTCCATCAACCAAGAAAATATGACTGTGTAAAAAAGATAACCTAATATAGAGATAGCTTCTCCTTCACAGACTGGCCCAGCCTGCACATCTACTGTCAGCAACTACCACTATTCTATGTTATAGTTACCATAAAAATGCCCCAGTGTGTCATACTCTCTCACTTTCTCCTGGATACCTTTGTCCACATTTTTATCTAGAAAATTCAAACTCGCCTTCTGAGCCCAGGCTCAACTACTATTTCCTCTATTACACAACTCTCCTCTGTACTTCCACTGGTCCTTGTACCTACACTGCTTATAGCATTTACTATATAACATTACATAGACTTGTAGGCCTCTGGATTCAGATGGCACACAGATGGTACACAGACACAATCAAGGATAATTTTCTCTGAATGCTTGGCTTAAATCCACACAGATAAAGGCATTGAAAAAGCAGCCAAATCTTACACAAGACTTCTGGGAATTTAGCATGATTCACAGAAACTGTCTGCTCCACAAAGAGAAGAGGAGAATCAACATTTGTTCATCTGTTAGATGTGGTCAAGTATTCATTTTGTACACTCAGCACTGGACCTGCTGCTTTGTATACACAGGGTGTTCAGTAAGTATGGGCTGGATGCACTTTTGGAGATGAAGTTAAGGGTCATGATGTTCCTCTGAACTGTATTCTGACAATCTTCCCAAAAAAGCAGACATGAGGCAAACTTATTGCTGACATGCCTTGGGTCATTGATTAACAACTGGAATTACTTTGCTTAAGTTTTATGAGAGAGGATAGAATACCATTCAGAAGCAATATGCCATTTCCCAGAAGCAAATGGATACTCACTGAGCAGTGAACTTTATAGACCCACTTTTGTAGAGATAAGACTTCCTAGCTCTTAAAAGAAAGAAATTGTTTTCATGACTTTTTAAATAGAATTTGATCTATTAAGGCTGAACCAAGAGCTGTTGGCTTTGGAATGAGTAGATATATGTAATTCCCAGCAATGTCATTATATTGTCCCTTAAAGTAGAAGACCAAGAGACAGAGCTTGAGTTATTATGCAGGCAGCAGGAAATAGTGAAAGTGATAGATTTCTTTATCTTCAGTGATAATAATAATGATGACAATCATGTCCTGGACTGCATCCTACAGAATGGCAAATGGATTTCTGGGTCCTCTCTAAAGATTTTGAGGTTGAAGCAGAAAAATGAAATATGATGCTATTTGCATGATAGTTGGAAAAATATTACTTAGGACAAAAGCATTAGTAAAAAGACCAATTTTCTAGACCTTTGTTTTTCTCTTCCAAGTTGATCCTGCTCTTTGGTGTCAGGGAATCTCTGTTTTATTTATGAGAGTCATGCTTTAATATCCCCAGGCTTTAAGTTCCTCCATGGTCACCCCTTGACTCACCTTCACTCGAGAATAAAGAGAAGCAAATTACCTCTGTGCTTGGAATCAGTGAACAATGCCCACCAAAAAGGAACAGCTCAGCTTCAGTACTGTCCCTTTCTTTCAGAGTATAGACTCATGTATTCTAAACAGTTAACTATGACTGAATAATGCTAGATACTAAAATTTTTAAGTGTCTTTCCAAGAAAGATGCTATGGTGCTATCTTCCTTTTGTCTCCAAACACAGACTATCTTCTCTACGATTTACCCTTATTCACAACTTTCTCCCCAGAGCTATGAAAAAAAGACCCATCAGGACTTGAATTAGCTGCCAGGAATCCCCAATTGTAATCCAGCCCTACTACCCAGCTAGTAAACCCTTTAATATTTTAATAGCACTTTCAAGTTTTATGAAGCCATTGTTTAATTTGGTCCTCCCAACAGCCTTAAGAGTCCAGATGAATATGAGTGCCATTTAAGAGATGAAGAAATGTCAGCTTCAAGAGGTTACATATGAGGGAAAGGCTTAAAACTCCAGGATTTGTAATGTCACTGAGGTGAACAAGAGTCACTATCTACCCTACAAGGCAGAGGTCTGTGGTGACCCTGTACTCTGTGGTGACCCTGTACCCTTTTTCTTTGCTCCCAATGGTACCATTATTACTCTAATATATTTGTTCTTTCATACCAAGCTCCAATTTTTATAATTTTAGATAGTCCAATCTGATTTTTTTTTTGTTTTGCCATCCCTATACTTGTTATGTAGACCTACCTACTGGTGCTAGATATGGAGGAAGTACTGATTATTTTAAAGCCAAGAATCCAGATGGAAGCTTTCAAATGTTAATTGACCCATGGATATTAACATCCAAGAATTACCAAATGAGAACATCAAGAGAGACACGTTCAGAACAGCAATAGAGACTAAATTTGGGTCTCGTTAGAACTGTGTGTTGGGAGATGAGGGCTGTTAGGGGGATCAGACAGTCGGAACTGCAAGGAATGTCACACTATGCAAAGGACTAACCTATTATTTACACTCAGAATGCCAACAAGTACCCAGGAATTTTGCCTAAGATGCTAGAAGTCATATTTGGCCTCTGAGTGTTCCACATTGCCTCCAGAAGTCCAAGAAGGTCAGGTCACAGAGGAAGGATGCTGACGTCAAAGCTCAGTGACAGAGAGTACCGCAGGCCCAGCTGGTACTTGACTCAGCCCTTCCAACTCCAATCTTCTTCCTGCTTGGTCATTTTGCATCTTAGCCTCTCTCAGTCTCTGTTTCCACATTGGCTAAATAACAGGTTGGAGTAGATGCTAAGATCACTGCCACCTCAAAATCCAAGATTTCTTTTCCTTCTAGAAGATTCTCAGCCTAGCACAGACCCTTCCCTTTTCACCGCAAACATGAAAATTCTTTTCTCCCACCCCACTCTCACTCCTTTCCAACCCAATAAAAAGGACTAAAAGGAAACCAAATTTTCCTACTCAGGACTTAACAACAGCTTAAAACTGAAAGTCTCAGTGAGAAATCTCATGTACCAGTTTTATTGCAGACAATATATCATTATATCTGTTTACCTGGGGCTGGACAAGTCTCTCGTTAAAGTTTAACTTCCGAGGAATCAGACAACTTCTATATATCGAACGCCTGAGTTAACATGGTATTTGTTTGGCCACCATTCAAACTCAATTTATTTTCCACTCTTCTCTATCCCTTTCCAGTGCCACTCTGGTGACTCATCATCCACTGTTTGAAAAACCCATGTATTTCCCAGCAATGTCAGAATGTTAATTAGAGACTCCTGGTCACCAGTGGGTCAAGCATGTATTGCTTCAGAGAGTCACTAAGAGTAAGTAGTAACGGCCATTGATTTTAGGAAAAAAGAAATGACAAGACCAAAAAAAAAAAAAAAAATCAAACCAGGGTAACTGGGCACGAGAAGTGCATCGCAAGTAAAGAGAAACTGTAAGGAACATCTGCAACAGAGGGTTCATATGACCCTATAGGAGAAGCACTTCCATCATACCCCAGGACAGGTGAGAGTTTCTAGGGAGAGGTAAGGGGCATGCCATTATTCCTGATCCACAACCCGGCGCTTTGCACCCTGCCACAGGCTCAGTCCAGCTGCAAGACTGTAGCACTTACCCAACCCTAACCCTCTGCCCATCTGCTTTACTCCTCAGAAATTCAACAGCATATAAATGCTATTGCAGCACTACAGGTGATCCCAGGTGCCTTCATTCCCATCCTCCATGGCACTTATGTCTGTGTCTCTTTGCCATCTCTGGCCCTTAGCTCCCACCACAGAAGTTTCCAACCCACTCACATCAGTCACAATTTGCATTTGCTGATTTGAGTTCATAGCCAGAATTCTACCCTCCACGATTCCAAAATACACACTGAAAAAAAATCCTAATTAATAAAACGTAACAGCCAAGAATTATGTCCCAATAATTAATGGTATTCCTTGAGACAAGTATCAATAGCAACAAAACTGCTCCATGGTTCCTTTCTAAGATGTTCATTAAATTAACTTGGAGCAGGAGCAGGGGCCCAGGGGGATAGCATTTTCGATATAAAAATACCCACAGAAGCTGGCAAGAGGAATGCTTGCCAAGGACAAGGCACAGCAGCCATGGAGATGCGCCTCTTGGTTCTCCCTTCAAGTGAGAACCTGCTACTGAGAATGCAATTACCTGCGGACAGGGCCTAGCTACGGGCCTTGGCAATATACTGCAGCATTTGGGCCAAGGCCACGCTCTCCCTGTGGTTCTAGAACCTGGCAATTTCCACCCAGTATGGGACTCCTCTAACAAGTAATCAGTGGCTAGATGAGACTTTCTCAGAGTTGCACAGAAGTCTGAGGATCTTCAAACCCACTCCTCACACAGCTGTCAGACCCACATCACAGTCTGAGACTCTCTGCCAATTCCTAGTCCTCTCCTCTTTTATCCTTTGTGGGCTTGGCCACCAAAAAACTCCTTTGCATTTTTAATTTTATCTCTGCATCTGCCTCTTGTAGGTCCCAAACTGACATACAAT
>ML105853.1:0-18927 GCA_003697995.1 Taxidea taxus jeffersonii | reverse complement strand
AGACGGTGACCCTCTCCAGTGAAGAGAAAACCAGAAAGACTGCAAGGGGACTGACTCATTTACCATTTTATCCTCAGTGCCCAGTAGAATGAACAGGACATCCATGGGCCACAATCTGCAGAGAAGAATAATGAATAGAGACCACAATGGCATCCCCCAAGATATGGGTTCCCATCTGGTCCCAGTGAGCAAGCCAGCCAGGTCACCAATTTGTAGAGACCCTAAGACCTCTCCAGATCCACCAGTTACTTTCAGGACCCTTTAAAAAAGGTGTGAAAAACTGTTGATACTTTTCTGATACCCAGGAGCCACAGAAAAGCTACCATAAGAGTTTCAGACTCCCTTTGCCTAGACACACTGTATCATGCTCACTGTCCTCTAGTGACCCCCATATTTCTGGTCATGATTTCTGTAAGATTTGTCCCCACCTATCATTCAGGTTTCAGCTCAAATGGAACTTTCTCGAAGATAGGTCTTCCAAGGATATCTAACCTCCTATTGTACTCCTCCATCCATTACCCTTTCTTATTTCTTTCTAGAACTTAGCATTATCTGAAATTTTCATAGTTGTTTGCTTATTTACGATTTATTTCTTACTGTAGAAAGTACACTTCAGGAGAGCCAAGATGTTGACTGTCTTGTTCTCTCCTAAGTCCTTAGATCTTAAAGTATGCCAGGCATATATTTCAATGAGTGACAGAAATGACCCGTTTCTACAGAGCCTATAATCCATTGGGAAAGTCAAAAACTGAGTAAGTAAATGCAGATATTTTACAATCTCATTTGGGAAATCAAAGCCCCAACTCAGAGAGCTATACTTTTCCCTGAGTAGCCTCCTTTTCCTTCATTCACTATTATATTTGGCTAAGAAAAAAGTCCATGTGGAAACAACCATACCACTTTCCACCCCAAAGGAAATTGCTTTTGGCAATAATCTAAGCCAGTGGTCTAAAAACTTTTTGGTTACTTATCTTTATCAGTAGTCAATTTTTAAACAACTCTCCTAATATGTTTATTTATAAGCTAAATGTGTATACCACAGTGCTAATGTATTATGTGTATTTTAAAACATAAATGAAAATTGAAATGTAAACAGATGAGACAGAAATAGAAATTCTGTTATTTTCTTTCTCCCCTCCTCTATTTTGGATCATCTTATATACCCCCAGGATATGTACAGCATATTTTGAAGATCACTAAGCAAAGCAATTTTTATCTGGCGTTAAGAGGTTATCAGGGGTTAGAAGTGAGAGAGGAGTTAAGGACAAGAAGGCAACACAGAAGTATCTTTGGGATGTTGGAATTGTTCTATATCCCATTTTGTGGCAGTAGTAACAAGAATCTACCCAAGTGTTAAAAAAATCTGTACATACCAAAACAATGGATATACTGGATAATTTTTTTTAAGTTTAAGAAAACAAACCACTAGGAGCACCTGGGTGACTCAGTGGGTTAAAGCTTCTGCCTTCGGCTCAGGTCATGATCCCAGGGTCCTGGGATCAAGCCCCACATTGGGCTCTCTGCTCAGCAGGGAGCCTGCTTCCCTTCCTCTCTCTCTCTCTCTCTCTCTGCCTGCCTCTCTGCTTACTTGTGATCTCTGTCTGTCAAATAAAAAAAAATTTTTAAACCAATAAAAAATAGTCTAGTATAGAGTTAGACAGTAAGCATTTGTTTTTCCGACAAGTGAAAATCCTGTAAAAACCCACATTTCCATCGTTGCTGTTTTTCCCTCCAGAGATCGGAATCACAAGAAAGCCAAGGAAATAATGTACCTTTATAGTCACCTCATTGATCCTTGAACTCTGTAGACAACTGTGGCAGATGGCTATGACAACATCCCCCACTCCATGCGGTGTCCTGCAATGTGACCTTGCCAGCCCCTCATCAAGAAGTGGGGTTCCTCTGCCCCTGAATCTGGTCTAAGCTTAAGGACTCACTTATAACTGATAATATACATGAACCTATAGGTTAAGTCAGGAAAAGCCATACAGCTTTTGCCCAAGTCTCTTAGGGCATTTTCTCTCAGACTCTAGCCTTATAGTGAGGAAAACCCAAGACACAAAGCCACATAGATTGGCTTTCTATCTAGTTGATAATCCCAAATGAGGCCAACCTTGAGTCATTCCATCCTATAATGGTTATTTTTGTTAAACTGACTAGATCACAGGGTGCCCAGCTATCTGGTTAAACATTATTTCTGAGTTTTCCAGAATAAATAAGCATTTGAACTTATGGACTGAGTAAAGCAGATGCCCCTCCCCAATGTGGGTGGTTGTAATCCAACCCATCAAGGACCTGAACAGAACAAAAAGGTGGAGGAAGGTTGAATTCACTCTCTGTGTGTTTGAGCTGGGACACCAGCATCTCCCCCTTTAGCACTCCTGGTTTTCAAGCCTTCAGATACTTAGACCAGAATCTACACCACAGGGTCCCCAGCTATCAGACCTTCAAACTACACAACTGGTTTTCCTGGGTCTCCATCTTGCAAGTGACAGATTGTGAGACTTCTCAGCTTCCATAATCACATGAGCCAATTCCTTATAACAAATTTAATTCAACAGATAGATAAAAAGGGGTGCCTTGGTGGCTCAGTTAGTTGGGTATTTGACTTTGACTCAGATAGTGATCTCAAGGTCCTGGGATCAAGCCTCATGTCTGGCTCCCTGCTCAGTGTGGAGTCTTTTTCCTCTCCCTCTACACTTCCCCCTGTTCATGCTGTCTTTCTCTCTCTCAAATGAATAAATATTTTTTAAAAATACACACAAAGATAATATATCTATCTTATATCTACCTATCTACCTACCTACATACCTACCTAGCCACATAACTAACTACCTATCCTATTGTTTGTGTTTCCTTAGTGCACCCTAAACAATATACATCCCAAGCACGAACTCCTGAGAGTTACAGCTTCTGGCTATTTGAGTAATCCCCAGATATGTGAGTCTTTCCAGTTAAGGACCCAGGTATTGTGAAGTCAAAGCAAGCCAGATTCATTATGTCTGTCTGAATTCCTGACCCAAAGATTCCACAAGCATTATAAAATGGTTATTGTAGCACGCTACTAAATTTTGGGATGGTTTAACAGATAGTACTTGTGTCCTATCCATTATCAATTCTGCCCTTTTTTCTTAGCAATAAAACCCTGATTTTGTTTGGTGAGCTCTGTTAAAAATACTAAATTTCCCAGCTTTCTTTATTGCAAAGTATGGTCAAGTGATACAATCATAGCCAATGAGAAGCAAGATGAAGTTGCTAGTTAGAGTTTCCAAAAATAAAAACACAATATAAAGTTCTTTTAGGAGACAGATGAGATTGCTGGTTTCTTTGGCCTTTTACATTTTTTTTTTTTAACTTTTCCTCATTCTCCTGGCCTAGCATGCAGTTTTGTTTTGTTCTATTTTTTTAAGGACTTTATTTATTTATTTGACAGACAGAAATCACAAGTAGGCAGAGAGACAGGCAGAGAGAGAGGGGAGGAAGCAGGCTCCCCACCAAGCAGAGAGCCTGATGCAGGGCTCGATCTCAGGACCCTGAGATCATGACCTGAGCCGAAGGAAGAGGCTTAAACCACTGAGCAACCCAGGCGCCCCTTAGCATGCAGTTCTGATACCAGGCCAGGAAGAAGGAAGAAGAGGAACCATCATGCCACCACAAGGGTGAAAACCACAGTCTAGAAATGATGGTGCCAAATGATACACTGATATCAAGATGATTTTGTGGAGACATTACACAGGACTGAACTCCTCACCTAAGACTGCTTGTTATATACAAGAAATAAACTCCTCCGTGATGAAGCAATTTTTATTAGAGTTTTCTGTTACATCCATGCAAACACAGTTGGTACCAAAAATATGATGCAGGAAGTAAGATAATCTACTCTTCTTATCTGAAACTTTAAATAAACTGATATTTGAGACAATGGAGAATGCATATAAGCAAAAGAGATACACAATATGTGGATCTCTTGTTTCTTGCACCCATTTGCATAGAATGTTTAGGATGGGGCACCTGGGTGGCTCAGTGGGTTAAAGCCTCTGCCTTCGGCTCAGGTCATGATTCCAGGGTCTTGGGATCGGGCCCCGCATTAGCTCTTGGCTGCGGCTGAGGTCAAAAAGGTTGCTGCCTGTGTTCTTCGCAAGGATTTTGATGGATCCCTTTCTCACATTGAGATCCTTCATCCATTTTGAGTCTATTTTCGTGTGTGGTGTAAGGAAATGGTCCAATTTGATTTTTCTGCATGCGGCTGTCCAATTTCCCCAACACCATTTGTTGAAGAGGCTGTCTTTTTTCCATTGGACATTCTTTCCTATTAATCGAAGATTAGTTGACCATAGAGTTGAGAGTCTATTTCTGGGCTCTCTATTCTGTTCCATTAATCTGTGTGTCTGTTTTTGTGCAAATACCATACTATCTTGATGATGACAGCTTTGTAAGAGAGCATGAAGTCTGGAATTGTGATGCCACCAACTCTGGCTTTCTTTTTCAACATTCCTCTGGCTATTTGAGGTCTTTTCTGGTTCCATCAAAATTTAGGATTATTTGTTCCATGTCTTTGAAAAAAATGGATGGGATTTTTTTTAAATAATTAATTTATTTATTTGATAGAGAGATCACAGGCAGGCAGAGAGAGAGAGAGAGAGATGGGGAAGCAGGCTCCCAACCTAGCAGAGAGCCTGATGTGGGGCTCGATCCCAGGACCCCAGAATCATGACCTGAGCTGAAGGCAGATGCCTTAGCCCACTGAGCCACCTAGGCACCCTTGGATGGGATTTTTAAAGGGATTGCATTAAATGTGTAGATTGCTCTAGATAGCATACTCATTTTCACAATATTTGTTCTTCCAATCCATGAGCATGGAACATTTTTCCATTTCTTTGTGTCTTCCTCAATTACTTTCATGAGTACTTTATAGTTTTCTGAGTACAGATTCTTTGCCTCTTTGGTTAGGTTTATTCCTAGGTATCTTGTGATTTTGGGTGCAATTGTAAATGGGATTGACTCCTTAATTTCTCTTTCTTCTGTCTTGTTGTGGGTGTAAAAAAATGTAACTTATTTCTGCGCATTGATTTCATATCCTGACACATTACTGAATTCCTGTACAAGCTCTAGCAGATTTGGAATGGAGTCTTTTGGGTTTTCACATATAGTATCATATCATCTGCAAAGAGTAATAGTTTGACTTCTTCTTTGCTGATTTGGATGCCTTAAATTTCTTTTTGTTGTCTGATTGTTGAGGCTAAGACTTCTAGTACTATGTTGAATAGAATTGGTGATAATGGACATCCCTGCCATGTTTCTGACTTTAATGGAAAAGCTCTCAGTTCTTCTCCCTTGAGAATGATATTTGCTGTGGGATTTTTCATAGATGGCTTTGATAATATCGAGGTATGTAACCCTCTATCCCTACACTTTGAAAAGCTTTGATCAGGAAAGGATGCTGTATTTTGTCAAATGCTTTTTCAGCATCTATGGAGAGTATTCTATGGTTCTTGTTCTTTCTTTTATTAATGTATTGTATCACATTGATTTGTGGATCTTGAACCAACCTTGCAGCCCTGGAATAAATCCCACTTGGTCGTGGTGAATAATCCTTTTAATGTACTGTTGGATCCTATTGGCTAGTATTTTGGTGAGAATTTTCGCATCTGTGTTCATCAAGGATATTGGTCTGTAACTCTTTTTTGATGGGATCCTTGTCTGGTTTGGGGATTAAGGTGATGCTGGCCTCATAAAATGAGTTTGGAAGTTTTCCTTCCACTTCTATTTTTTGGAACAGGTTCAGGAGAATAGGAATTAATTCTTCTTGAAATGTTTGGTAGAATTCCCCTGGGAAGCCGTCTGGCCCTGGGCTCTTGTTTGCTGGGAGATTTTTGATGACTGTTTCAATCTTCTTACTGGTTATGGGTCTGTTCAGGTTTTCTATTTCTTCCTGTTTCAGTTTTGATCATTTATATGTCTCCATTTCTTCCAGATTGTCAAATTTGTAGGTGTACAGGTGCTCATAGTAAGTTTTTATAATTGTTTGTATTTCTTTGGTGCTGGTTGTGATCTCTCCTCTTTCATTCATGATTTTATTAATATGGGTCTTTTCTCTTTGCTTTTTGATAAGTCTGGCCAAGGATTTATCAATCTTAATTCTTACAAAGAACAAGCTTCTAGTTTTGTTATTTTGTTCTAGTGTTCTTTAGGTTTCTCTTTCATTGATTTCTGCTCTGATTATTATTTCTTTTCTGACGTTAAGTTTAGGCTTTCTTTGCTGTTCTTTCTCCAGTTCCTTTAAGTGTAGGGTTAGGTTGTGTATTTGAGACCTTTCTTATTTCTTGAGAAAGGCTTGTATGGCTATATATTTTCCTCTCAGGACTGCCTTTGCTGTGTCCCACAGATTTTGAACCATTGTGTTTTCCTTATCATTTGTTTCCATGAATTTTTTCAATTCTTCTTTAATTTCCTGGTTGACCCATTCATTCCTTAGAAGGATGCTCTTTAGTCTCCATGTATTTGGGTTCTTTCCAAATTTCCTCTTGTGATTGAGTCTAGCTTCAGAGAATTGTGGTCTGAAAATATTCAGGGAATGACCCCAATCTTTAGATACTGGTTGAGACCTGATTTATGACCCAGGATGTGCTCTATTCTGGAGAATGTTCCATGGGCACTAGAGAAGAATGTGTATTCTGTTACTTTGGGATGGAATGTTCTGAATATACCTGTGATGTCCATCTGGTATAGTGTGTCATTTAAGGCCTTTATTTCCTTGTTGATCTTTTGCTTGGATGATCTGTCCATTTCAGTGAGGGGGTGTTAAAGTCCCCTACTATTACTGTATTACTGTTGATGTGTTTCTTTGATTTTGTTATTATTTGGTTTATATAGTTGGCTGCTCCCATGTTAGGGGCATAGATATTTAAAATTGTTAGATCCTTTTGTTGGACAGACCCTTTGAGTATGATATAGTGTCCCTCCTCATCTCTTAGTATAGTCATTGGCTTAAAATATAATTGATCTGACATAAGGGTTGCCACCCTGGCTTTCTTTTGATGTCCATTAGCATGGTAAATTATTTTCTACCCCCTCACTTTAAATCTGGAGGTGTCTTTGGTTCTCAAACGAGTTTCTGGTAGACAGCATATTGATGGGTTTTGGTTTTTTATCCATTCTGATACCCTGTGTCTTTTGATTGGGGACATTTAGCCCATTTACATTCAGGGTAACTATTGAGAGATATGAATTTAGGGCCATTGTATTGCCTGTAAGGTGACTATTACTGTATATTGTCTCTGTTCCTTTCTGATCTACTACATTTAGGCTTTCTCTTTGCTTAAAGGACCCCTTTCAATATTTCCTGTAGGGCTGGTTTGGTGTTTACTAATTCTTTTAGTTTTTGTTTGTCCTGGAAGCTTTTTATCTCTCCTTCTATTTTCAGTGATAACCTAGCTGGATAAAGTATTCTTGGCTGCATGTTTTTCTCGTTTAGTGCTCTGAATATATCATGCCAGTTCTTTCTGGCCTGCCAGGTCTCTGTGGATAAGTCTGCTTCCAATCTAATATTTTTACCATTGTATGTTACAGACTTCTTTTTCCAGGCTGCTTTCAGGATTTTCTCTTTGTTGCTAAGACTTTTAAATTTTACTATTAGATGACGAGATGTGGGCCTATTCTTATTGATTTTGAGAGGGGTTCTCTGCACCTCCTGGATTTTGATGCTTGTTCCCTCTGCCGTATAAGGGAAATTCTTTACAATAATTCTCTCCAATATACCTTCTGCTCCCCTCTCTCTTTCTTCTTCTTCTGGAATCCCAATTATTGTAATGTTGTTCCATCTTATGATATCACTTATCTCTCAAATTCTCCCCTCGTGGTCCAGTAGTTGTCTCTCTTTTGCTCAGCTTCTTTATTCTCTGTCATTTGGTCTTCTATATCACTAATTCTCTCTTCTGCCTCATTTATCCTAGCAGTAAGAGCCTCCATTTTTTATTGCACCTCATTAATAGCTTTTTTAATTTCAACTTGGTTAGATTTTAGGTCTTTTATTTCTCCACAAAGGGCTTTTATTTCTCCGGACAGGGTTTCTCTAATATCTTCTATGCCTTTTTTGGGCCTGGCTAGAACCTTGAGAATCCTCATTCTAAACTCTAGATCTGACATATTACCAGTGTCCATATTGATTAGTCCCTAGCCTTCAGTACTGCCTCTTGTTCCTTTTTTTTGTGGTGAGTTTATTTGCCTTGTCATTTTATCTGGATAAGAATATATGAAGGAGCAAATAAAATACTAAAAGAATGGAAAAGACCCCAGGAAAATATGCTTTAACCAAATCAGAAGAGACCCCAAATCATGGGGGCAAGAAAGGGGGTAAAAAGAAGTTCAGAAAAAAAAAAGATTAAAAAAAGAAAAAAAAGAAGGAAAAATATAGAAAATAAAATATATATATTAGGCTGGTGAACAGAACATGGTCACCCACTTAATTTGGGAAGTATTTTGGTCTCTTAGAAGAAACTACCTCCAAAAATTTTAAAGAATGAAAAACATATATAAGGGTAAACACAATGAAGGGATGGGATATGACTATAAAGATGAATTTTTTTTTGTTTAAATTTCTAAAAAAGTTGATAAGATAAGTTGGTTGGGAGAATAAAGAAAAAGAAAGTAGAGAGAATTTGCTCAGGCTGGAGACTAGAACAAAGCCCTGTGCTAGATTTAGGGTATATTTTGATCTATTAGAAGAAGTTGCATCCCAAATTTTTTTAGAAGAAAAAGCCCTATGTGTATATAAAAAATAAAGTTAGATACAATGAAGGATATAATATCACTATAATAATAAAGTTTCAAAAAAAGATTTTTTATGAAAGGTATTAAGATAAACTAGTTTAAAAACCTTAAAAGAGGTAAAAGTTAAAAAATTTTTAGCATAAGTAAACAATTTTTTAAATTAATTAACTTTGCAGGACTAAAGAATCATGGGGAGAAAGCCATGAATTCCATGCTTTGCTTTCTCCTCCTCTGGAATTCCGCTGTTCTCCTTGGTAAGTGAACTTGGCCTTGGCTAGATTTCTTGCTGATCTTTGTGGGAGGGGCCTGTTGTAGTGATTCTCAAGTGTCTTTGCCCAAGGCAGAATTGCACCGCCCTTACCAGGGGCCAGGCTAAGTAATCTGCTCCGGTTCACTTTTTGGAGCTTTTGTTCTCTAAATGCTCTCTGTAGAGTTCCAGAGAATGGGAATGAAAATGGCGGCCTCCCAATCTCTGGCCCAGAAGAGCTGAGTGCTCGGGGCCCCACTCCTCAGTGCACCCTCGGAGAAAAGCGCTCAATCACTCCCATCTTCCTGGCCTCCAGCTGCATGCCGAGCTCTCCCAGCCTGTGACCAAGTGTCTCTATCTCTGGCACACAGCCCTGCCTGGAGTCTCCAAATCCGCAGATCCCTACACTCTTCCAGGGGGGGTCTCCATGGATCTTGTGGGGTCTCTGCTCATAGAGCAGTGGCCTGTGCCACAGATCACAATTTAAGGTAGCCCCCAGTTGAGAGCTCACTCCTTGGCATTGTCTCTATAGCAGCTTCCCTGCTCTAATACCTGTGAGCTCTGTGACACTCAGACACCCCTGATCCTTCTGTGACCCCGCGGGGCCTGAGACCACAGTGTCCCCACATGGGCTTCACCCCAGCTTAGCCTCTGGAGCGATGTCCCTCAATGGAGCAGACTTTTAAAAGTCCTGATTTTGTGTTCCGTTGCTCTGCCGCTTGCCGGGAGTCAGCCCCTCCCCCCCGCAGTCTATCTTCCCGTCGCTTTGGATTCACTTCTCCGCCAGTCCTACCTTTCAGAAAGTGGTCAATTTTCTGTTTCTAGAATTGCTGCTCTTCTTCTATTCGATCTCCTGTTAGATTTGTAGGTATTAGGAATGGTTTTATAAGCTATCTACTGATCTCCTGCTACCTGATGTCATCTCAGCCTGTTACTTCTCCACCATCTTGACTCCTCCCAACCCAGAATTTACTTTAAATGCAGAAAGGCAGCTTGGCATTCTGAGAAAAACAAATGACCAAGGAACCTTATCATATCTTTCTCCCCCATGTTACTTCCCTATAACAGCTAACCAGTTATGCTCAAAATGACAACATAAAACGTTATGGATTAAATTGTGTCACCACCACTCCCTCCAATTTATATGTTGAAGCTCTAACCTTCAATGTGATTAAATATAGAACTAGGGTTTTTAGGAGATAATTACAGTTAAATGAGGACATAAAGGTGGAGCCCTAATCTGACAGGATTGTGGCCTTATAAAAAACAGAGAAATTTCTCTCTCTTTGCCACATGACGATACAGCAAGAAGGCAGCCATCTGCAAGCCAATGAGAGAGCCCTCACCAAAGCCCAACCATTTCAGACTCCCCAGCCTCCAGAACAGGGAGCAAATAAATGTCTGCTAAGCCACCAATCTTACAGTATTTTATTATGGCAACCCAAGCTGATTAATACCTAGAATGAAAAGGAAATATAGGGTAACCCATAGCTCCTATTTCTTTTAGTCCTTTCACACTTAACAGTAAGGCAAAGGGACAGAGTATCTGTATAATTTGGATGTACTGAGAAGTAAAAGAAAAATTGTTGTTATTATTGTTCTGCATTTCCACTGCTGTAGTAAGAAGAAAATAAATGTGTACATGCACAAGCAGTGAAATACAACTGTGTAATTTCAATAATTCTACATAACAAGTTAAATGCCCTTATGCTTGCATTTAAAACTGATATCACATGGGACAAAAACAGTGGAAGAAAAGAAAATGCTTTATAGCTTAGTATTTTGACAGCACCTCTTCCCAGCTGAGAAGGGGCTTAACAAGTCTTTGGGGAAGTAGGGAACCAGATTTCACTGAATGGAAAGTCGATGATCCTTTCCCAGTTACAACTGGCAAACTAGTTGATTAGACTTCTGGCTGCTACACCTTAGGATGCATGCAAGTTGTTACCCAAGTCATACCTTTTATGGGAAATGGTAAGAAAAGCCAGAATGTAGGGTATTAGTTCAGTTTTCCTCAAATAGGCAGAACTGGACACTGATTAAGTGCTGCTGCTTTATTTGAGAGATAGAATCCCAGTGCAGAATGAAGGAAGGACAAGCAGGGGAGGGAACCTCAGGGAGCAGTACAATGTGCTCAATTACCATGGTTACGACTGCAGTGTAAAAAGCCACAGACACAGCTTGTATGCAGGCTGTTATCCATACTCGGCAATGGGGACAACCCCAGTCAGGCAGTATGACTAAACTGTGGCACAGAGGCATCCATTGGAAAGAGGGAGGATAAAGAATGTAGGTGCCTTTATCTCTACTGCTACCTGTTTCTCACTAGACAAAACTCACCCCATGAAATGTTAATTCCCCCATATTTCCAGGATACATCCTATGACCCCTTCAGCAGCCACCCAAGAAGTCACATCCTACACCATACAGTGTGGCATTTCAAGTCAACACAGAAATGTCAGGAGGAGCCAGAGACTCTTGGCATGTGGCTGGTTGGTCACAGGGGTCACTGGCGTTGAGCTAACAACTGAGAATGCAGGAGGGGGAACAGGCCAGGAACACCCAACTTGCATCCAGTAAAATGAATTTGTGCAGGGTTCTTGACACATTCAGTGACATTCTGAAAGAGACAGATGAAATGAGTCTCAAGGTAGTAAAACCACAAAAAAAGAAGAAAGGAAATACCAAATTGGTTAAGGAAAAGACTCTCTGGCAGCTGACTGTAATTTAAATTAGGTGAGGGCTTCACAAAATCCTGCAGTTGAAAAACCCAGGCTCTTCAATAACCCCAAAATTGATTTCAAAGGGTCAATCACAAAGCTGCACGACTTCCCCAAACACCTTTCCTTTTGCTCTCTGCAAGGAGGAGAAAGCTAACCTGCTGGCACTGAGATGAAGAGGCTGTCCTGCCACTAGAGCCTGCTGTTAGGAATTGCCTCAGACAGAAGCCATTAAGCTAAGAGGAAGGGTGGTGGTCAGAACAGAAAGAGCAATAGGTAAAAGGGAAGAAGAACCTTCAGGCCTAAAAATATTTGAACAAGGTGTGTGCTATTGTTACTCTCATAGGTAATGAATCAGCTGAATGCCAGCCAGAAACTTGGGGAAGTCTTGCCAAAAAACTTCATTTTTGGCAACCCAGTGGTCTGTGGCTACTTAACTCTAAAATAATCCCCAGGTTCTTAGTTTCCAACAACAAGAAATAGACTGTGGAAGCAGTGAAGACCCTGCAGATGATACCCTTCCCAGTATCCTCCTCAAATTTGGCCCTGGAGGATAGAAGACAAGGACTATAATCCTAGAGAGTAAAGCCAGGGGTTGCCAATTGGCTACCAAGGCACTTAGACCCACTAAGTGCACTAGGGCAAGAAGGCATCACTCTTACTACCCAGAGGATCTGATGATTGCTCTGGAATGGTATGTCTCCAATTCACTTTTCTGAATTGTAGTTTTATTATTGTTATCCTTCCTACAACTGTATATAGGAGTACATAGGAGATAAACAAAAATTGTCAGTAAATTTACGCATTATAGGAACTCAAGAACCTGGCAAATACTTTGAGACCTTCAGATGAATGTTGTAATTAAATGGGACTTCAGGTGTGTTGACCAGTGTCTGAAAAGAAGGATGTATATGGATGCTGTTTAACCAAGGGTAGACTGTGGCAAATGCCAATTGTTACTTACACAGTGTCTGCTTCTTGTTTTTCCTGAACTACAAAATGCCATTTCATATGAAGTAGCAATGTGCCAGATTCTATGGCATATTGAGGTGAGCCTATGTCACTCTTCTGGCCACTGTGATGCTAAGTTTTAAAAGGAATATAGAGTCATTTGAATTATTTCTATCATTTTTTTTTGTTTTCCTTTTTCCCTAACCCTTCTTCCCTGCTTGGAATGTGAGTGTGATGCTTAGAAGTCAAAGAGCTATCTTGAAAATCAACCCACACCACAGATAAGGCTGAGTAAAGAAAAAAAGGAGTCTGGGTCCTTGACAAGTATTATTGAATTGATTCAGGTGTTTCCGATAAGCAGGGGAAATAAGCCCCTATGTGATTAAACTACTATTATTTAGGGTTATAATGACATGTAGTCAAATGGAAACCCTAATTCATACAAACCCCAAAATGGAAAAGCATAACCAACAAGAAAGCTTTTACCAACAGCTAAAAGCAATCATTCCATACTGAAGTGTAGTAAAGCTAGCAATATCGGCACAAAAATTTCTGACCAATTCTTGAGAATAATTAGAAGCCTCCAAACTGGAATCAGATGGGTTCCTCCCCTTGCCAAGTTGACACTTGGCACCCTTCAGTGCCTGAAGCAGGCATCATGTCCATCCACATCTGTATGCAGGAGACTCCCTAGATAGGCAAAAGTACCTTGCAACACATTAACACATACATTTCATACAACCTTATTATCCCTGTTGCATGTGGAATTTGGTTAAAAAGAAAAACAAAAACAATATAAACTATGAGAGAGATCCAAACTTGAATATTGCCAACATTCCTTATTAACTATGTAATCTCAATGACTCTTAACTTCCTCATCAAAAAGTTAGAATAAGATAACCTAACTCACGTTGATACTTACATGAGATAATAATTTTATAGTATTAAGATCAAGCTAGGAGGGTGCCTGGGTGGCTCAGTGGGTTAAAGCCTCTGCCTTCAGCTCGGGTCATGATCCCAGGGTCCTGGGATCGAGCCCCGCATCGGGCTCTCTGCTGGGCGGGGAGCCTGCTTCCCTCCCCCTCTCTCTGCCTGCCTCTCTGCCTACTTGTGATCTCTGTCAAATAATAAATAAAATCTTTAAAAAAAAAAATCAAGCTAGGATATCTCTAATACACTACTGTATCAGGTAGCTATCTCCCAAAAGAGATATAAAAACTGCCTTTGCATTAGTTTCATTTATAAGTTAGCTTTCTTGCTCTCTCTTTTTTATTAATTTCATCAAACTTCATTAATCACTACTCCGTGCCAGGCACTAGGAACACAAAGGAAAGGCAGGTACAGAGCCTGATTTTGAGAAGTTAGCTCACTTGCTAATGACACTGGATGGATAATAAATCAAAAAAAGATCCAAGAGACAAGGCAGATGACAAGAAGTCCACATCAGGTAAGGTATCCCATACAGGAAGCCCAAGGGCAAAGGTTGCTAGAGACTTCCATCTTAAAGCCACATAGTCTCCATTCAAGAATAGCATAGAATTTATTCAATTGCCAGATGACCAGCTGAGAAGGAAACACTATTTTTTATATTAAATGCAAATAGTAAGATAATTTTCCAATTCCCTACTGCTAGACACTTGCTCCAGAGATGACTGTCCAACACAGTTCAGGAAGATTGGGAGTGGGAGTGTAAAGACAGAGGATGTATAATTAAAAACTTGGGAATAGGGGCACCTGGGTGGCTCAGTGGGTTAAAGCTCAGGTCATGATCTCAGGGTCCTGGGATCGAGCCCCATATCAGGCTCTATGCTCAGCGGGGAGCCTGCTTCCTCCTCTCTCTCTCTGACTGCCTCTCTGCCTACTTGTGATCTCTCTCTGTAAATAAATAAATAAAATCTTTTAAAATAAATAAAAATAAAAACTTGGGAACAAAGAAAACATCCATACCTTCTATTCCAACCCACAGATCCGTGATCCAGCATAGGCTAGCCTGGCTAGGAAACATCGTTTCTGTGAACTGCTCTACCAAACTGCGGCATGTGATTGGCCCACATATGCCTCTTTTCCCTGGAAGAATATGGCATTTGAATCCTAAATGATCACAAGTAGTGGTTAATTACCAAACACACCTAGTTTTAAAATAGGGCATGTAGTTGTTCCACTCAAGCCTCTTCAGCCCTCAGATTGTGGGAATTAGAAAAGACCATTAGAACTAAGATGCTTTCCTCTAGACATGGACACCAGTGTCATCATGACTTCTCTCCACAGCTGAGTCCTTGCTCCTGCTGCAGTGATCAAGCCTGGCTGTCTTCAGGCCTCTAAGAGAGGAAACCAAGGTCCTGACATTGTGTGGTCACTAAAGCAGTCATGGTGCTGGTAATCATCTCAAAGGATTACTTAGTGACCAGATTTCAGATGGGTACTACTAGTCGGTCCTCCAAAAAGATGATTCATGTCATTTCAATGATATAAATTACTCCTGGTTTTCCATTCTGAACTAGTCCAAATGGATGACAATGAAAGTCAAGACACTTATGAGATGAGAGATAGTCATGAGTCACTGACATTGATCATAGCCTAGACAATCAAAAAAGCAGACTAGACCAATTCAATCATTTTAGGAAGAGAACATGAGAAATGTCTGGATAAGTATGTTACTATGTGTCAACAAGTATCTGATTTCCTAGATAGGGTACCATTGTCTTATATGCAAAAGTATAGATGGAAGAGGTAAGAATCAATATTCCTATTTTGGTCATATTTTTGATGTACTTATTTGATATCCAAGTGGGAGCTTTTGGACAGCTGCTACAATATAAATCTAAAAGCTCCTCCCTGCCGCGACACACACACACACACACACACACACACACACACACACACACACTGCAAAATGATGTGTAAGCTTTAAGAGTCTTCGGTCTATGGATGGCAGTTAGAGTCTTAAGCTAGGTCTCCAAGGTTTGGTTAAAGAGGATAAGGCAGTAAAACAGGTTAATAAGGAGTTACCATCAGGTGAGAGGACAATTAGATAAATCTTGCACTATCATGGCCTGAAAAAAACAATGTCTAATCAAAGGAGTACTCCAAGTGTCAGTGTTCTTAGAGTCTATAAAATGACAATGGAGGTCATCACTGGCATGGGTAAGATGTGGGTCAGTGGGGATCTTGGTAAGAATCACTGCAATGGAGTAAATGCAAAATTAAAAATAGAGACAGCAATTTTTGACAATTCATTCAATAAGTTTTTCTGTAAGAAAGAACAGATAGATGAGATAATACCTGTGAAATTTCTAAGAAATGAGGGGTTGAGGAAGATGTTTTAAAACCATGTCAAGACATGCTTGGATGCCAGTGACAATACTCTAATAGAGTGGGGAAATTTTCTGAGATCATTGCAAGAGCAAAATTCTTCAGTTTATGAGAAGAGAGTGAACCAAAGCAGAAGTGAAGGGATTAGCCTTGGACAAGAACATGGACACTTCTACCCTTCTGTTAGGCAGAAACACAAGGTGGAAACAGATGATATAAGTTAATAAAGTTTGCATTGGGTAGGCGAATTAATTTTTATTTGGTTGGACCTTCTTTATGAAGTCTGAACTGAAGGCATCAATGATGAAGGAGGAGGTGCTATAGACTTGGAGACAGAAGAGGAGTTATAAATTCTTGCTGACTGGGAAAAAGGAGTGTATTGGAAAAATGTATAAGGATTAGCTGTAGTAGTGAGTGTCTAAGATTTGTGGTCATAAATTTAAAGTGAACATATAAAACATTGTGTGTATAATTTTTTTCTAATCTTTTGCAGGCTGCAGAAGCTGGGAATGGGAAAAAGTTTTATTTTCAATCCCAGCAAGTTCCAACCTCCTGTATTTTCTTTAAACTGTTTGAAAACTAGAAAATTCATTTTGATCTTCCCTTTACTTTATGGCAGCTAAATGGGGCCAGTTGTCATCCTCCGTATTCTGCCTGGATAGCTCCTTATCAAATCTATAAATTTATTAGATACTCATCCCGTTTATCATGTGACCAATACAACAGTTTGCCTCATTGTTTTGCCAGTATATAATATCAGTCTCATTTTCTCCAGCCTCCAGTAGTAATGACTCACAGTTCTTTCTGCCTCCATTCCAATCTTATGTAGTCCCTTCTGGCCCCTGCCACTCCCTATTTCCAAAGCCAATGCTCCATGTTTACACCTTTCATTACAGCAGCAGCCTACTACTAGGCACCGATTTCTATTTCAATGATGTATTACTGCAAAACAAACTGTCCCAAAACTTAGTGACTTAGAACAAGAACTCTCTTATTTTTCACAAATCTTTGGTTCAGAAACTCTGAAAAGTTACTCATCTCTGCTTCATAGGATACATGGCCAGGGCTGGAACATTCTAGATGGTCTCTTGATTCACATGTCTAGCACCTCAGCTGGGATGGCTCAAGCACCTGGGAACTAGCTGGGGAGAGACTAAGATCTTACGTCTGGGATATGGTTCTTTTTGTTAGCTTGGTTCCTCAATTCTCCTTCATGTATTCTCAGAAATTCTCTCTACAGTCCCTCCACATACATGATCTCTCCAGAACTGTCACTCAAGGCCAAGTGCACAAAAGTAAAAGCTGCCTGGGCTTCTTTAAGGCTTGGGATTGAACTGGCACAGTGTCACTTCTGCCTCATCTTATTGAGTAAAGCAGGTCACGGGATCATCCAAATCCAAGAAAGTGATTTATACAAGTGCATGAATACGGTGAGGCATGGTTCATGGGGCCACCAAATTAACAGCGTGTCCCAGAGACTAAGGATCCACACAAAGACGGTGGAACCCACTTCACTTGACCACAGCCCTCATTCCTTCAATTTGATTCACTTCATCTTCTACAGCAATAAAGGGACCACCTCAATCTGGTAGTTATTCTCTAACCATATTTGACTTCATTTTTCTTTAAATCTCTTCAGCAGCTGCTCAAGTAGCCCTCCTGCACCACTTATCCTACTCTACATTACAGTATAGCTACTTATACTCTTGTCTCATCCCATTAACTAGATCACAAGCATCTCAAGAAGAGAAGTCTCGCGTTTAACTTTTTAGCCCTCCACTTCCACTCCCTGTAAGTAGGGCTGCCTCTATAGTGTTCCCAGAACTGGTGTTTGAGAAGCCCGATGTCTCTAAATGTCGTAAGATCTGTTGAAGGAACCGGCCCTGGAAAACAGAGATGAGAGGCATTAAGGAGTTCCAGCTTTTTAACTCACTTGTTCATTCATTGCCACAGCTATTTATTGAACACTTTCTCCTCTCAAGGCACTGTAAGTGAAGTATTACTAATCCTTTCAGGGATACTGCACACTGAAGAGTAACATCTCCATTTTATAGAGGATGAAATTAAAGCTCAGAGAGGTTATGTGACTTGCCACCAGCTGCTAAATTATTAAACTGCAGACATGCCAGGTTTGTCTCATTGCAACACTCATATTCTTTTCACATCTTCACACTAACTGCGTCTCTAATGAGCTGCCAGAAAAAAGCACTGCTGTGCTTAGGGTCCACTTAGGGGTAACCTACACAGGGCCTCACTCATAGGAGGACTCACACTTGGTTTCATGCTCCATTGTTACTATTTGGAAATCCTTAATAATTTGAAAACATGAGGACTTGCATTTTCCTTTTGCACTGGGCCCCACAAATAGTGCAGCTGGTCCTGTCCATGCTTATATGGGAAACACTGACATGCTGCAATGAGTTGTTTCCATACAACTCAGTTTCTGTTTCACACATGTCAAGGCTGCTGTATGTGCATACAAAGTGGGTGAATGATTTTGAGTTTTTCTAGTTAAAATTCTACCCCTCCCCAATATTTTTCCTCAAAAACTCTGCCTCCAGACATTCACTCCTTTACGTTAACAAAAGACTCTCCCAGTTTTTTCATCCCATGATCTCACTTCACTCACCTTGAAAACCCATTTTATTTCTCTCCCCCTAGCCAAATAGTTTTCAAAAACACTCTTTTAATTCCCCTAAATACTGCTACAAGGACATCTTTTAATAAAAACTCCAAATCTATACTTGTGAGGAGATAAATTATTGGGTGATTATTCACAACACAAAGGATTACTCACCATCGGCTCCTTTAAATGTACACTGAGAGCTCATTCCTTGTTTATGAGCCATTAACCACTTGAGCTTGATGGTGCAGAGAAACAAACTAAAGGACTGGCTACTCCAAGGCCGAACCCAGGGATGTGTGGGG
>ML105851.1:23146-42939 GCA_003697995.1 Taxidea taxus jeffersonii | reverse complement strand
AATGAATCACCATGCTCAGCCCTTTGTAGGGAGTTACCATGCTCTGCATACACATTTCCTCATCTGCTCGCATATTGCCCTGGAGCTTTGTGCAGTCATTTCCCCAAGTCTGACTCCCATTTCCATCCCCACCCCGTCTGCATGTCTAATGTTTTTTTTTTTTTAAAGATTTTATTTATTTATTTGACAGAGAGAGAGAGATCACAAGTAGGCATAGAGGCAGGCAGAGAGAGACAGGGAAGCAGGCTCCCTGCTGAGCAGAGTGCCCGATGCGGGGCTCAATCCCAGGACCCTGGGACCATGACCTGAGCTGAAGGCAGAGGCTTAACCCACTGAGCCACCCAGGTGCCCCATGTCTAATGTTTTTGCACTCAGTTCTCTCCTTGGAGGATAAAGCCTGTGTGCTTCTTCCCTCTTCTTCTCTGGACTTCAGGAGACCCCCACCCCTCTGCCACCTCAGCCCCTTCTTGGAGGTGAGCATGTCTCTAGCAGAGATGATGAGGATGAGAGGAGAGATGAGAGATGATGGCACATTTCATTCCTGGGAATGGATAAGAACTTTTCAAGCCTAAGAGCATCATCACCATCAGAAGATGCTCTGTTGGTGTTCACTGGAGGAGCCTGTGGGTGCCAAGAGGTTGGTAGTGTGAGAAGAAGGAAAACGTAGGCCCAGATCCCAGCCAGAGGAGCACTTGGGGTGAGCGGGGTACAAATGGGGAGCTGTGGCCAGTGGGAAAGTGAAGACCTTGCCTTTTTTAGCTCCTCCTCCCTGTTAACCCTCAAGCCAAATTTCTATACATATGGCCCTGGCCAGTCCTTAAGGGTTCCCTGAACCAGGATGGAAAGGGGTTGGGAGTCTCAGCTCCTTTAGGGAGGGGGCCCAAAAGAACTCTGGACCTCCATAGTCTCATAGATTCATTGACTTCCCCAAGCGCGTATCATGTTGACCTAAGCCATGACCTCCAGGATTATAGTATAGTTCCTGACTTGCACTTTCTCTGGGGCCCAGGATCCTCCTCCTACACTCTGCCCTTCCCACCTGCCTGACACTAGATGCTGTGCCAGCACACAGCAGGTGCTCATTATATGTATATAATATATACATATATATCTGACCCTCTCTGAGTCCCACCACTCCCATGGCATGCCTACTGCCCCCCCTTAGGTCCCTGCATGCTGATGCCAGCCCATGCCAGGCTTCAGTACCCTATACCCCATGAACATTTCATTTAGATACCTGGAAGCCAGCACAGGACCAACCCTACAGGCCTGCCAAGCTCTAGGCCTAATCGGCCCTGATACCTCTCCTGCCCATCAGCTTGGTCCTGCTGGGCCTCCAGAGTCCTCCCACCAAGCGATCGCTCATGCCAGCCAGGTACTCTGCTAGAGAAGAGGCAGGGAGGGAAAATTCTTCTTAAAGCAGTTTTAGGGACTGGAAGTGGCTCCTTTGGGGAAAGTGTCAGATCTTTGAGCTCTGAGACTACACCCCAGCAGCCCATCCCACCTGGTTCCTGGGCATGAGCCCTCTCCTGTTCAAGCCAGTGGAGAGGCTCGATCATTCTTGGCTCTACCAAGAGCTGAGGGCAGATAGAAGTCTAGGTCTGCAGGGCATGAGCCTGGATGGCCTGGGGGCTCTAGCACTGGAAGGTTTGAGACACTGAGCTGCATCCATCTTCCTGGGGCTTCCTGGGGAATAGAGTGGGAAGGTATCAGGGGAGAGAGAGTGAGCAGAAAGCAAGACCCAGGGTGGATTTGTGTAGGAAGCTGCCCTTCCCACCTCCCTCAGACACAGTCCCTCCCAGGGCAGTTAGGTCACAAGCAGTAATTCCCCAGGAATGGGAAGGTGTGATCAGGAGTGATCACCAGGCCCAGGAGTTCAAGATCAGAGCCAACCTCCTCTAAGAGCCAGGTTGGAAAGGAACACAAGATAGGGATGGAGCCAAGGAAAGGTCACCAGATTTGAATTGCCCCCTCTCACTGAGCAGTTTCCTAGGACCTGGCTTTGGGCTGAGAGGTTTCTAGACCTGACCCCCCCCCCACCCATCATGATGGGTACATTGTCTTTATAGTACAGTTGAGAGGAAGGATGTTCAGAGAGGGCAAGTGGCCTAAAGTAACACAAAAAGTAACGGGGTCTGGATTCAACATTGCTCTACCCTGTCTCCACAGTGTGACATGACCTCCCTGGGAAACACTGCCAAGAGGAAGACAAAGAAAAGAGGAGGCAGGACTAGTGGGAATGAGATAAGCAAATACCCGAGCAGTGTGGTACAGACAGACCTCCCACAGAAGCAGATGCCCAGGGTGTCCCTGGGAGGCCAGAGATAGAGAAACGCCAAGTCTCCAAGACACCTTAGGCCCCAGCGGCCAGTAGATGGGTAGTCCAGGCCCGAGGTACCCAGTAAGCATTGTCACCTAACAGTACTACCAGAGGCCAGATGATTGAGGCCCCCACAAACCTAGAGGCACTCCAGCCCTCTCCCATGAACCTCCTCTTCTAGAACGATGTTCTCCCTCCTCCCAGTGCTCTCTGTTTCCTGGAACATAATCTAGATACCGCACCACCCTCCTTTTGGCAAGGTTTCATCAATTAATCTTTCATCCACATTGATTCCCTGAAAAATGACTTCCTCATTATCCATCTTGCAGAGTTTCCACTTGGCAGTCAGTCAGAATGGCAAAGCATCCATCAAACTCCCATGCTCTCTGGTAGAGGGTGGGATAGCCAGGGCTCTGGAGTCAAAGAGACCGGAGTGGAGGCCCAGCTCTGCCCCCTTCCAGCTGCACGACCTTGGGGGAGTCACTGGGTCTCTTGGAATCTCAGTTTCCCCATTTCTAAAACAAGTTAAATGAGTCCCCTTCATGAGGTTACTGAGAAGACAAAATGACACAATTCATCTGACATTTTTATAAGCTGTGCTATAAGTGTAAAGCCTGTTTTCATCATGATTGTTTTTCACTGGTTCCTGAGCAGACTCAGGCTGACCTCCCACTTCTAAGCTTCAGAGAGGCAAAGCTGAGGATGTAGATAGGCTTAAGAGGTGTCCCTCAAGACTCCCCATCACTCTGCTGGTTAATGAAGTCACAATGTACCCTGCAAGGCAAAGGCCCAGATGTAGTGGGGCTCAAAGCGAAAACCAAGAAATGGGAGCTCATTTTAGCTGCAGAAATAAGGACAGAGAGTGGCCTGTTCCAAAACACATGTGTTGCCCCTCTTCAGACCAGCCTGGAGCCTGGGAAGGGTTGCTTGGTGCCATCCTAGAATTTTCAGCCTGTGGTTTCCCAGAAGCCAGGTGGGAGGCACACAGAAGCTACATAGAATACTGGCTTCTTTCACCCTCTGTCCATACATGAAGGAAAAAGGGTTGAAACTCCACAGCACATATGTCATTGTGGGCCCACACCCTTTTCTGGTCCCCCTCCCCTCATGCCATAGTGACCAGGATGGACACGGGCTCTGACGCCAGATCTATAGTATCAAGTCCTGTCTCCACCCCCTATTCATCTCTCAGGGCTTTAGATTCTTCTTGTAAAATGGGGATGATGATGCCCATCTCGTCAGGCTTCTCTGAAGATTGAATGAATACAAGAGTGCTTCATTAACCATAAAGTGTCATCTAAACATTTACTGCATCCCTTTCTATCTAATGACCACTTGCCAGAGTCAGGCCCAGCCCCCTCCCCGTTCTCTAGCCTCCCCAACCCCCTTTCAAGATAGGAGTGGATCACATCAGGTGTACTGAGACTGAAAATCAACCACAACAATGTGTTTCCCTCCCAGAGGAATATGCATTCAATTTTCTCTATGCAGAGGGAAGAGACACAGTCATTCTGTTCATAGGATTTCAGGCAAAATGAGCAGATGGAAGGATTATTTGGGGGCTTATAGGTTCCTTGTCTCTGAGTCCTACCATGACCATGGCTGGCTCTTGGGGAAAGTATTGCAAGGTACCTGGCAGCTGAATCGGAAAATATAACAGGATATGGGCAGGCTCTTCTGTGCTCTTTCCCCTCCTTTATCCTCCCCTGGGGCCAGACTCCCTGAGCGGGGAGACCAGAACTTATTCTCCCTGTGAAACTTCCCATTTGCAAGTCTACCTGATGTTTTCTGACTGGTTTACACATCTCTACCACCAATGTGGAGGTGGAAGGCAGCTCGTGCACAGGATCTAGAAACAGCCCAATCAGAGAAAGTTAAACATTTTTTTAGTGTCCATCTGAATGACTCTTTGCTGCAAATTTGCCATTTGGGCAAGAAGCAGGTACAGTTAAAAACCCAGACTTCCCAGCTTCAGATCTGTAGCTCAACGGATTACCTTGAGCTCCTTGCTCTTCCAGTGAGCCCAGGTACCTCATTTCAGAAATAGAAGATAGAATAATATATTCTTAAAAGGATTAAACTAGTTACTATAAGTGAAGCCCTCAGAATAGTGTCTGGTGTGAGGTCTATGCCGTATGTGTTGGCCCCAGGGGTTAGTTGTTGCTGCTGTGCTGTTGTTGTGTTCTTGCTGTCAAGATGGCAGAGTGACACAAACTGAACCTCAAGTTCCCAGTCCCCCCAGCATCTGTTGTCACAAGCCCTCCAGAGGTTTCTGGAGCACACCGAAGTTTTAAACCACTGGGCTGGAGGGGTGAGCAGGATTTCCCAGAAAAAGAAATATGGCACTAGTAACTGAATGAAAAAAAAAGTGCAACCTCACTCATTATAAGAGAAATGAACATGAAAATTACATTGAGATATTATTTCTCATTGTCCGATTGGCAAAAATCCAAAAGTTTGACAACAGAGTCTGTTGGCAAGTCTGATGGAAAACAGGCATTCTTATACATCGCTGGTGGGAATGCAGAAGGTTACATTTGGCAATATCTAGCGAAAGTACATCTTTATTCACCTTTTAAGCCAGAATCCCATATCTCAGAGTCTGTTCTGAAGGAACACTGATAAAATATAAAGGGGAAAAAAATGAATGAATGAGGCTATTTACTGCAGCAGTATCCATAAAAGCAAAAGATTAGAACCTACTCAAACATCAAGAGGGGACTGGTTGAATAAACTAGGGTATATCTGTATGAGGGAGTACTGCGTACCTATGAAAAGGAATGAAAAATCTCTACTACTGTGGCATGATCTTGAAGATACAAGATTAAGTGAAAAAAAGCAAAGAGGAATAACGTGCAGATATCATTATTTTTACTATTTGTCTAAGGGCGAGAGAGAGAGAGAGAGAGTGTGTGTGTACATGTTTTCTTATTTAGTATATGTGCTGCTGAAGCAAGCACTGTTTGCTTCTTTCTTTTTAAAGATATTATTTATTTATTTGACAGAGATCACAAGTAGGCAGAGAGGCAGGCAGAGAGAGAGGAGGAAGCAGTCTCTCTGCTGAGCAGAGAACCCAATGCGGGGCTCGATCCCAGGGTCCCGGGATCATGACCAGAGCCGAAGGCAGAGGCTTTTAACCCACTGAGCTACCCAGGCACCCTTGTTTGCTTCTTTTTTAAAAAAACAAAACACACGGGACGCCTGGGTGGCTCAGTTGGTTAAGTGGCTGCCTTCGGCTTAGGTCATGATCCCAGCGTCCTGGGATCGAGTCCCACATCGGGCTCCTTGCTCAGCAGGGAGCCTGCTTCTCCCTCTGCCTCTGCCTGCCACTCTGTCTGCCTGAGCTTGCTCTCTCTCTCTCTCTCTAATAAATAAATAAATAAATAAATCTTTAAAAAAATAAAAAATAAAAAAACAAAACACTATGCAAGGATATGTTGGCCTGTTTACACCCCGCCTTCATCTTTACAGTGTGTGTTTCAGTTCCACACAGGCATTGCCTCAGAAACAGCTGCGCACAGATATAGACTGCCACAGCCCTTGCCCCAGCTCTCCTGCACACCTCTTGCTTCGTCCTTGCAGATGTGTTGGCCATAGCTGACAACCACTTTGGTTCATAAGCACATATGGGAGCTCTGGTGCACTCCTTGACCAAGAGAACAGGAGTGGGCATCGTCCCACCTTCTGTGTCTTAAGAAGAGAATCCTGAGGCACATTCTGTGTGGTTCCTCAGAAGATCCTCTGTGGCTCAAGCCCCATTACCCATGGTTGTTCTCAGCTCAGTAGCAAAGTCTTAGGTTGACCTGCTTCCCTCAATGTTCCTCTTCCTCTCTGTCTCTCTCATTATTGCCCCCTGGCATCTTCAACAAAAATTAATTTCCTGCACACACTTACAGTTTAGACTTGACTTTTGATATTTTTATATATTTAAATATTTTCCCTAATTATAAAACAAAATGAATCTTCAAAAAGTCATCCTTAAGGGGCTGTTGGGTGGCTTAGTCGGTTAAGCGTCTGCCTGCAGCTCAGGTCATGTTCCCGGGGTCCTAGGATCGAACTCCTCATTAGGCTCCCTGCTCAGCAGGGAGTCTGCTTCTACCTCTCCCCCTGACACTCTCCTTGCTCCTGCTGTCTTTTGTTCATTTTCTCTCTCTCTCAAATAAATAAAATCTTTTTTAAAAGGCATCCTTAAGACTAAAAGTAAGACAAAATAAATGTAAATGTGTATAATGTTGGGGGCATAACCACACAGAGAACTATTCCAAGTGACTTTAAAGCACATAAACACATAATGTCACTGCACTTGCCTAGTACAGTCAACCCTAAAAACAAAAGGAACAGGAAAACTATCTTAAACTGATTGTTGTTAACAGTCTGAAATTGTTAGTGGTACCATGGCTATTGCTGTTCTGAGACTGTTGTATATCTAGTATGGGTACAGCAATAAGAATTTTATTGTTGTCATTGAGAGCCTGCATTTTGGGCATGAATGAAAGGAGATACTGATATAAGACTGATGAGAATTTTTTAACCTGTAATGTTTTACTTGAGTTAGAAGTATCTGTTTAAAGAAAAAAACAACAAAAAACCTAATTGGTATTTAATGTTTAAAGATAAATACATATTTTCCAACTCCATCCCACTCTAAGGCCTAGAAACAATAATTAGAAACAGTGTTAATGGGGCACCTGGGTGGCTCAGTGGGTTAAGCGACTGCCTTCAGCTCGGGTCATAATCCTAGAGTCCTGGGATCCAGTCCCATGTTGGGCTCCCTGCTCAGTGGGGAGTCTGCTTCTCCCCCCCGACCCTCTCCTCTCTCGTGCTCTCTCTCTCTCACTCTCTGTCAAGTAAATAAATAAAATCTTAAAATAAAAAAAACACAGTGTTAATGAAAAGCATAGGACTCAAATTGTGGCCAATAAAAACCATTTCCTACTTTGAGGAGAAAAAGAAAGAAGCAAAGCTTTTTGGAGAAGGCTGATTCCAGATTGGGACAAGAAATGTACAAGCTGAGCCTGGAACATTTTGTCCCACCAGGAAAGAAAGAAGGTAACAAAGACTGCTACACTTGTATCAAAAGGTCTTGAGAGGCCCCCTGAATAAGCTCCTCCTACTCAGCCAATGACTGGATGATATAAATAGTAATGAGGACAAGCACCTCCCAGGAAAATATAGCAAATATGTCTCCAAATTGCAAATTGGTAAATAAGGGGCAAGAATCTAGTATTTTTAGCCTTTTCTTTATGATTGTACATCAGGATAATTAAACAGTTCTTGAGGAGAAAATTCTCTCCATGGAAGTATTCTAAATTTTTCTTTAAGATTTTATTTTTAAGCAATCTCCACACCCAGTGTGGGGCTCGAACTCAAAACCCAGAGATCAAGAGTTGCATGCTCCATGGACTGGCCAGCCAGGTGCCCTGAAAGTATTCTAATTTAATAAAGAAGAAATAATAGAAGTAGAATGTCACCATTTTGCAACCAATACTGAATGAATGGATCCAGGCAACGACTTTCAATACTTGTAACATAACAAAGTAAGAGACAACTAGATATGACATACGTCCTGATGGTCTGTCTGTGAATAATCCTGCCAAAATTCAAACCTGATTCTAACCAGATCCCTAGATCCAGCTACCAAGTTACAGTAAAGGTAAGACACAGAAGCATGTGTTAAATGACACCAACAAAACAAGCAAAATTCATACCGTGAGAAATCTACAGGACAAAATGTTCAGCTACTTCAACAAGGAAACCATAAAGAAAAAAAAGTAAGGGACCTTATAGATTCGAATAGACTTAGAGACATATCAAGCAATTGCAATGCATGAACTTTATTTGGATCCCAGTTAGGGTTGACATACACATGAAAACTAGGACTCTGTTTTGGCCATGCGTCACACTCCAAATGAGATCAGACTCTCCCGTCCTGGCAGATCAATGGAGACTGTTTGGAGGGACTTTCTGAAATGAGGGCCAGGGCCAGTATTCATGTTCCCTGTCCTTTAATGCACGGGCCCTTTCCCCCACTGCGCCCTCCAGTCTCTTCCCCCTGTTCTTGGCATCCGTGCTAAACTGTGTCCTACTCTCTCGCCTTTGTTCCATCCTGTTCTTCACTCTCCTGCTTACAAACCTCTTTGTTTGTCCTCCTGTTTCTAACTTCATCTGTGTCTGCAGAGGTGACACTCAGTACCTTCTAAGGCACATGGGATCTCCACCCCACCACCCCCATCCAGCTCTTCCCTCCAGCCACGCTGCCACACATGGCCTTGAGTAAATGGCATTCCACTGGCCCCTCGGTCTCCAAATTTCCTACAGCATTGCTCAGCTCACTGGGCCCAACAGTACCACCTAAACAGTCCACACACTGTCCTGACTGCACCCACCCACTTAAGCCCAGCCAACCTCAGGGACTCGGAGAATGTCCAAGTGAGAGCCATTCTGCTTTTGCCATTGGGTATCGGCTATTGCCATTGTCATGGGCCTCCTATGAAAGATTAGTCATAGATGCCAAGGGGTCTAACATGAAGGCTCCACACCTGCCCATCGGGGTAGACTCACAGGGGCCTAGCCCATTAGAAGCCAGGAATGGGATGGACAATGTGTTGCCACTCACACATTTTCAGAGGGCTAGGCAGCTCCAACAGCCCTTGAGCTATCTTTCAATCCGGGTTAACTCTCTTGGTGGAGGTCTTCACAGCAATATTGACTCTCTAACCCCTCAGGGTTAGGTAGGACTCAGGACAGAGGCTTTGAGGATGGAGTGGCAAAGCCCACCTTGGGGCACTAAGATCAAGTGGACCATCCAGCCCCCGAATGGGAAAGTCTATTTTAAGACTTGGCAGGGTCCCTTTAGAGCTAAGCCAAAGGACAACCAGCCCCTGAAAATAAGCAATTGTTAGGACTCTGAGCCTTGTACATGTGTGTTCTCTTTCTCCCTTCTAAACGGTAAAAGATGAAAAGTAGCTGAATAATTTATATGAGGAAATGTGAGAGGCGGGCCACAAGGAAAAGGAATAAAAGTGAAAGCATTCTTCTGGGAGAAAAGCATACGTATAAACAAAGTACCCGAAAAGACAAGTCAGCTTTCAAAACCAGCTGTGGTTGATAGAAAGTTTGCCCCTGCCCTGGGTTCACACTTTTCCTCTGCAATTATACTCCTTTGCAAGACTTCTGTCCTCTCAGTGGGATATAATCCTGAGAATGCTGAAGAAGCATTTCTGGCCCCATTTTACTGATCAAGTCCTGAATCTCGACAAGGTCCCACATCTTTCCTCTTGCCACACAGCAAAAAGTGAAGGAACCAGCATGTGAACCCGAGTCTGTGTGGCTCCGGAACTCATGCTCTTTTTTTCAGTCTTTGCTGCCTCCGGTCCAAGTCAGCAGACTTTATTTTCTCTTCCCGTGAGAGCTCATCACGTTTCCAGAAACAACTCTGGCTCCTCCTCCCTCTTTCTTCCTCGCTCCAGACCAATGTTCTGCAGCCTGACACACCCAGTCTCTTCAGACGCCACAACAGGGTTTCAAATACTTGCATCTTTCTTCCCTGAATTATGTTCCAGTTTGCCCAGTCCCCTTGAACACGTGAGTCCCAGAAGTGGACACCCGATGTCCAGATTTGGACTGATGGGCTGCCCAAAGCAAAACCCACAGGGATTATCTCTTGCTTTGATATGGAATCGAGGCTGATGGTAACACAGCTTAAGATAGAGTCATTAGCCCTGCTGACAGCTGTGGCACATAGCTGGCTTATAATGAGTACTGGATCAGCGAGAGCTCCCCAGGGCTTTGAACCCTGGCCTCTGCTGAGCCAGCTCTCCTCTTCCTACCCTTGAGAGGTTGGTTGTTTGGAACCTCCATTCAGGATTTCCCCCTTATCGATTACAGTTTCAGTCAGCAGACACCCACTGAGCTGGGCACAGGCACTGGTGGCTGGGGGGCCATGGAAACAAGGTGCCGCGGGTCTCCAACTGCGGTTTTCTGGTCCCAGCTTAGCCTCGAGCTCCTCTGGGCACTCCCCAGCCCCACGTCAGCCCTCAGGATGGCCCAGAACCCCCCACAGTCTTCTCCTATCATCAACCAAGGCCTTCCTCAAAAGCAGAGCCACACCTCAGACTCCCAGGCCTCTTGAGTGGTGTTTGAGTTGACCATAGCCATGCCAAGCAAGAGTATTTTTGTTATTGAGTTAACAGCTGCCAAGAACATTTCAAGAGATGATTTACTCCTTTTCTGAGGGCTGTTTACACCAGAGCTCTCTGTTCCTGTCAGAGCCTGTGCCTCTCATGAAAAACCTGTCACAATTTGTGATCTGAGGGGAGCCTGTTTGCCTGAAGGAAGAAAACTGCATATATTTTTTTCCACACAGGAAATAAATGCCATGTTTTCTCATTTGTTCAGGATGCGTCCCCTGGCCTAGAAACGGACATGGACGTCTAGGGGGCATTAGCTGAGCCAAGCCTCAACCCTACTCCAGTCAGAGGTTATCTCTATGCTTTTGAGGCGCGGTTTCACGTTGCCCGTATCCTCCACAAGCTGACCGTGCCTGAGCTGAGTTACGATATATTGAGCCCTATAAGGCCAGGCGTATAATTCTAACCTGTTCCAATTCGTCAACAGAAAGCTTGAGTTTTAGCTAACGTGACTTGAGATCTTGTTTGGTATAAATTGTGGCCACGTGGCATTGTGATAGGACCTCTAAGCTGGGAGCCAGAAGGCCTAGGTCTGGTTTCAAACTCTGCCACTAACCTACCATGTGACCTTAGGCAAGTTGTTTATACTCTCTGGGCCTCAGTTCCGTCATCTGCCACAGGAAGAGGTTTAGCATACAGGCTCTCTAGTGGTGCCTCATATTGTGATATTATGTAGTATTACGGATTATAAACACAGCCGTGGAGCCCGAGTGCCCAGCTCTGCTCTTCACTAGCTGTATGACCTCAGGCAAGTTACTTGAGTTCTTTAAACCTCAGTTTCCTCTTCTGTAAAATGGGAATAATATTAGTACTTACCTCTTAGGATTCTTAGAAAGATTAAATGAGCTCATAAGGTGCTTAGAACAGTGCCCAACACATAGTAAGTTCCCAGCCATTGGTGGTATTGTTCCTGTTGTTTGTATTGCTAAGGACCAGCCTGAGCCTAGTCTTCACTATCAAGATTAAAATAAGCTGCTTTTGAGACAGTCAATGGTATGGAGGCTTTGTGTCTCTTAATTCCTCTGATGGAGGTTATCTGCAGTTTGAGGTCCCTCAGAGCAAGAACGGGGGAGCATCCATGGTCTCCAAGAAGCCCCAGGAGGGACAGGGGACCTCAATTCAGAGTGGGGCTTGGTTCCCCGAGACTGTTCCATAGGCGGGGCCCAGGAGAGCTCTCTTCCTGGTGGCTGTCCAGCCTCTGGCTCCCCTTGGTGATCAAGTAGAGTGAGGAAAGAGGTCCAGGAGGCGCTGGGGTTTTACAGGGGTTCCTCTGGGGTCCCTAGTCTGTGCCAGAGGGACAGCTTCTGCATTTGCATGCCCTCGTTGTTTCCTGCCCCACCAGGTTCTCTGCAGAAAGGTGAGCTCTTTGAAAGCCCACTGAGTCCCAGTGGGAGCTGGCCAAGAGCCGCCAGGCTTCCAGCCAACTGGATTTTTAATGCTAAGGAAAGAAACTAAAATTCATGATGGCCTTTTCTGAGGCTTAGTGCTGCCCATTGGGATGGGTCCAGGACAAGGCTCAGATGTCTGAAGGGCACAGTTCCTTGCTGTTGCTAATTTACCTTATGCCTAAAATAGCCTGAGGCCAGCCCATAACTGGTGTGCTGATCCCCGCTTCCCCCATACTGAGCTCTTGACTTGCTGAGCACTGAGACCCACACTGGAACTTATTACGGGAAAGGCTGGTACCTGAGTATGTGGCTTAGGGAGACCACAAACGCCTTCCTTATTCTGAGGCTCACAACTGAGTGCACTGGCCGCCTCAGTCACAGCCCCGGACTCCTCACACGGAGATCTGCCCCGGAAAATGCACTGGCTCATTCACCCTGACGAGAAAAGGGGCTGAGCTGCACCTGCGCATTTCCTCATCCCAAACACACCAGCCAAGAAGCCAGGAGGGTTGTCGTAACTTGTCCTCCACGTGGAAGGAAACAGCAAGAGTGGGGAAAAAGTGTTCCCCTCAACACCCACCTGCTTGCTTTGCCCATTTTCCCCTCCCTCCACACTCAGCTGCTGGGCCTTCCTTTGCGACTGTGGTCCGTTTTAGTGGCTTGTGCTCTACTGAAGTGTAAGGTCTGCAAGGGCTGGAAATGTCTTCTTCATCTGTGGTGGCTCGGGGCCTGGGCTTGGGGCTGTGCCGTTTACTAGCTATGCAACTGTGTGCAAATCACTTCACCTCTGTCTACAGACCTCGAGTACATTTTCTTTTTTTAAATTTATTTATTTGACAGACAGAGATCACAAGTAGGCAGAGAGGCAGACAGAGACAGAGAGAGAGGGGGAAGCAGGCTCCCCGCAGAGCAGAGAGCCCGATGTGGGGCTCGATCCCAGGACCCTGGGATCATGACCTGAGCCGAAGGCAGAGGCTTTAACCCACTGAGCCACCCAGGCGCCCCTCGAGTACATTTTCTGTAAACTGTACAGTAATAGTCAAGTCCCAAAACCTGCTCCCTGCTGAGAAGCCCTAGGGTCCCCTGAGGGGTTAGCTTAAAACCAGTCCTCTCAAAGAGCTTGAGGGAGAGCTTGAGAAGCCCTGGGGAGCTTCCTGTAGAAATAGCTGGACTGGTATTTTTCCTGACAAGGTTTCTTGACAGAGTCTATGAAGTGAATTTCTATAACAGGAAAGCCAATAAGCCAGCACCAGAGTTCAAGCCCAGGCCTAGACTGGACTAGCCCCAGACCAAGCCAGGGCTGGACTCACCCAGGCCTGAGGTCTTCTCAGCTAGACCCAGCACCGAACTCACTGCCTGCCAAGCTCAGACAGACTCCTGGGTCTGAGGAGTGGCTCCATACATCTGGGCCCCACAAGCCGGAATCACTAGGTGATTAAACTCACCTTTTATTGTGGCTCTGAGGGTTATAAACAAGCAGGCCTGACATATGGGTCATTCCTGAGACTCCTACTTCATTGGTTTTAAGGGCCCCTTGGTGGTAAAGAATTTCAAAGCTGCTAACGCCATAGTATATTAAAGTGGAATAAATTCCTCTGAATGGTCCTCAGGTGAGAAGTGGTACTTAGCAAATGCCTCTTGGTTTTCTCTTGAAGGACCCAAGACTGACCTCTGGTGGTCTCCAAGACCAGCTAAAGGCCAGCCTTGCCAGTACCCACTCTCCAGAGTCTTCCCTGGCTGAATTTGGCTCCCTTTCTCTCTGTGTGTCTCTATCTGGTCTGTCTCTCTGTCTCTCCCCCTCCCTCCCTCCCTCCTTCTCTGTCTCTCTCTCTCTTTTTCTCTCTCTCTCTCTGCTCCCCACCTCAGTTTTGGTCTTTCTCCCTTTCAGTGTATCTCTGTGTATATGTGTCTTCCTCTCTGTCTCCCTCCCTTCTTCCCCATGAAACTCCCAATCCCTTAGAAATATGGGGGTAAGAGGATATTAGAATGAGAGACTCTTCTTGCCTTCTTTTCAACTGAGTTACCACTCAGTTGTGAGAGAGCAAACAGAGAGATACCAAAATGGGTATAAAATAAGCCTCCCCAAATATGCAAATTTACTAAGACTAGGATCCCCAGAACTTACTCTGTAACTGTGAGAGCATGTTGGGTTCAGAATGAGGCTGCCTCACTAACTTGTCCAGTTTCATTTCCATTATACACCTGAACTCCCTAAGTTGTATTGATACTGGGTGCTCACCTCTGTTCTCCAGCAGGTCAGAGGCTTTCCAGCCTCTCTACCTTGGTTTATCCTGCCCTTTCTTCGTAGAACACCTCTCTTATCTTGCTTTTCCTCATCCTGTTTTTCCTTGAAAGCCAACCTCAAATGCTTCTCCTTCCTAAAGCCCTCTCTGGCCCTCCAGAGATGAATTGTACCCTCCCCTGGGCTCCCACATGGGCTTTTACCATCACTCTCGGCTCTTCGCACCTGGTCGGAGAATGAGTGTTCACGCCTGTCTCGGCTGCAGCCTCTCTGCTCCCAAGGGCATGGGCTGTCTCCGGGTCATGCCTGGCAGGGCAGGCACACATTGGTAAATGTTTGGTGAATGAGTAGTGAGTAGATCCTGTTGGTGGTGGTGCCCAGGAGAGTTTTCTTCTGAGCATCAGTGGAAAAAAACAGAAGTGATTTCCTGAGTCCCTTAGGGATGGGAGTAGAATTGGAAGGAAAGCTCCAAGCCAGTGCTCAGGGGAGAGTGACTCAGAAGGCAGCTGTCACGGAGGCTGATGCCACACAACCTGCCTGAAGGCCAGGACTGAGAGTTCGTCACAGGCTGTGTCTACATAATGAAGGCCAGCAGGACTAGTGTCTGTACTACACCTGCATCTGAATAATCCAGACTACGTGCTATGCTTTTGTGACTCCTGTCAGTAAACTCCATGTCTCTACAATCCAATTTCTATGCATTCCTTGTCTCCTCGACTTTTGTCTCTACCATGGGTCTGTGCGTCCCATGTCCCATCTCTGACCGCCTTCCCTGTGTATGATCCCATCCTGGGCAGCCAGCGTCTGTCTACACAGCAGACTGTGCTGTCACAATGAGTTTCTGCACACACAGTGTCTGGGTAAAGAATGGGTAACCAAACAGGAGAAGCTCTCTTTGTGACCCATAATAGGAACACCTTCCTACTCAGATTCAGAGGTTAGGATGGTGATTGCAAAAGCCATCTGAATTGTGCCCTCAGGAAATGCTTCCTTTATCTCAAGACTTTATTAATATGGAAGGAAGGAAGGGAGGGAGGGAAGGAAAGGAAGGAGGGAGGAAAAAGCTGAAAGCTTACTGAGAAATAGCATAAAGAAGAGATTCTCTATTTTCAAGGTAATCAGAGTCACTATATTTTACTTGTAAATTTTAAACTAAGGCATATTTATAGCTATGTTTCTTTTACTAAATAATCTATATGGTCCTTTTTACTCATTAATTAGCCCTATAGCAGTGAAATTATAGTTCACATCGCACAAAAGTTGATGTTAGGTAAAGTAAATAAGATCCGTCTTCTATGGCAAATATAATTTACAACTGTAACTGTGGGGGGGCGGACAGAAACATGGTTTTCTACCAAAAAAAATACAAAAAAATAACAAATATTCTTTATTAGAGTAGACATTCTAATAAGTGTTTCCTATAACAAAATTTCAGACTCCCAATCTTAAAAATCTTGGAAGTTAACAACAAAAATGTTTAATATTTGAGGAAAAGCTTTTTGTCCATTTTATTTTATTTATTTTTGTTTATTTATTTGACAGAGATCACAAGTAGGCAGAGAGACAGGAAGAGTCAGAGGGGGAAGCAAACTCCCTGCCGAGCAGAGAGCCCGATGTGGGGCTCAATCCCAGGACCCTGAGACCATGACCTGAGCCAAAGGCAGTGGCCTAACCCACTGAGCCACCCAGGCACCCCTGTCCATTTTAATAAACAGGTTTAGAAATTCAATTTTATGATGACAAGATATAGAGTAAGAATAGATTTAATTGCAGTCTTAGAGTACAGAATATATCAGAGTATATAAATAGTTGCTAAGCTAGGATTTCTCATCAGGGTACCATTGTGTTTGGGGTAAGAACATTCTCATTGTGGAGGATGTCCCATGCATTGTAGAAAGTTGGCATCCTTGGACCTGTCCATTAAGTGTCAAGGACACTCTGCAGTCAGTGTGACACCAAAAACACTCCCACACATTTTCAGAGACACCCTAAACCTGTGATTCTGACTCCTATTGACAATCACTGGTCTAAACAATGATTCCAAACCTTTTTTCTCATTTTCCCCCTAAAGAGCCCTTTTAGATCATTACATCATTTTTTCTCTAATAGCCCCAATTTTGTGAAATTTTAATACCATAGGTAAACCATCTATATATGTGTATATATATGTTTATATGCTATATCCTTTGGAGAGCCACCATTGTTGTATCTCGAGTTTTAGTCAACACCCCAAAATCAACTTTCATCCCTTTGGAAGTGATGTCACTCCCACTGAAAATCACTGGTGTCAACAAAGGCTAAGTGATTACCCAGGACTCCTTATTCTCAATGCAGGAGAATTGATGGCTCCCTCAAGTTTCTCTCAAGGTTTTTGCTAAAAATCTACCTCTTTGGCTTTAACTTTACTTTCTTAATTGAACTTTTTACTGAGATCATTGTAGACTCTCAGGTAACTATAGAAAATACAGGGAGATCCTTTGTACACTTTGCCTGGTTTCCTTTGGGGATGACAAGACTTTTTGGTCTGTTTTTCCAAACTACAGCCTAATATTGCAATCAGTGTATTGACATTGATACAATCCACCCATTTATTCTGATTTCACCAGTTTTACTTGAACTCATTTGTATATGTGTGTGTGTGTGTGTGTGTGTGTGTGTGTAGTTGTGAACGATTTATCACCCCTCTAGGGTCATGTGTCTACCACCACAGGCAAGACATTGAACAGTTCCTGCAACATGAGGATTCCCCCTTAGCTCTTTTATAACCACACCCATCTGTCTCCCACCTCTCCACCCTTCCTCCACTCCTTAACCCCTGGACACTACTACTCTGTCCCTCCAGTTCTAAAATGTCTTCATTTCAGGAATATTGTGTAAATGCAACCTTTGGGGATTGGCCTTTTCTGCTCAGCAAAATTCCTTGCAGATTGATTCAAGTTGTTGCATGTATCAGTAGTCTGTTCCTTTTACTGCTGACTAGTATCTGTGGTATGTATGAACCACAGTTTGTTTAACCTTTCAACCTTTCATCTGTTGAAGGACATCTGGGCTGATTCCAGTTTGGGGCTGTTACAAATAAAGCTGCCGTAAATATTTGTGCACTGACTTTTGTGTGAACCTAAGTCTCCGTTTTTCAAGAGTACAGTGGCTGGGTTGTTTGGTGGTTGCATTTTATTTTTTAAAATTTGTCAAACTGTTTCCAAGAGTGGTTGTACCATTATTTTGGCATTATGTATCTTCTGCCTGTTTTCTTTTTTTTTATTTAAATTCAATTAACCAACATATAATACATCATTAGTCTTTGATGTAATGCTCAATGATTCCCTGGTTGGATATGACACCCAGTGCTCATCACATCATGTGCCCTCCTTAACACTCATCTTCTGCCTTTTTCTAATTGGATTGTTTGGGGTGTTTTTTTACTGTTGAGTTTTGAGAGTTCTTTATTTACTATAGATAGTACTCCTTTGTCAGATATGTGGTTTGCAATTTTTCACCCAGTCTAGCATTTGTTTTTTTTTTGTTCTCTTCACATGGGTTTTCACAGAGAAAAAGTTTCTAATTTGGTAAGGTCTAATTTATCCATTTTTGAATTGTGCTTTTGTTGTCAAGTCAACTCTGCCTAGCCTTAGATCCCAAAGATTTTTCTCATGTGTTTTTCCATAAGTTTAAAGTGTTAGGTTTTACATTTAAGTCTATGGCCCACTTTCAGTTAATTTTTGTATAAAATGCAAGACTTAGGTCAATGTTCATTTTGTTTTTGCCTCTGGATATCCAGCTGCTCCAATACCATTTGTTGAAAATGTAGCTGCAGCCTGGGTATGTGAGAGCACCTGGCTCCAGAGGTCCCAAACAGACCAGGTTCAGCCACTAACTGTTGAGGAAATCCAAAGGCAGTGAAACAAGAGAAGAATTTATTCAGTGAGGCCAACACTGGGAAGACATTGGACTAGCATTTCAAAGAGTTGTCTTCAAGGTGCTGAAAATACTTCTAGTTTGTATAAGGAAATTGTGGGACAACGGTCAGTGGTACAGGCAGGTGGGCAGTTTAGGTCAGGTGGATCATTGTCTTGGACTATATCATGGAAGGGGTCTTGTTGGCTCAGGGTAGTCCCCTGGGTAGTTTTGGTTCCCATCAGTGGATGCTTTGCTTGCGGGATCTTTTGCCTGAGTTCAGAGATAAGCTGGAAAGAAGAACTTAATCAGTTAGAAAGTATAGACTGGGATCAAATGGAGGTAGTTGAAGTCTTCCATCATTAACTTAAATTAACTTTAATTTTAATTTAGACCGAATCAAGTATACTTACGGTTTTATAATCATTTCATACACACACACACACACACAAGGGTAAACAACATAGCTTGTTAATAGTCAATACAAGCATACATATTTAGCTAGTTTCTGACCATCTAAAATAGTGGTATTAAGTCTTTTTTTAAAACAAAAAGTATTCGCAACATATATCATAGTTGGAGGTCTAATATCCATAATATATAAGGAACTCTTAAAAATACTGAGGAAATAGGGCCAAACACCTGATAGAAAAGTGAGCAAAATTTGTGAACAATTTACCCAAAAAAAGACACAAAATTTTCCTTAAACTTAGGAGAAGTTGTTTAACTCATAAAAAGAGAAATGCAAATTAAAACTACATTGAAATATAATTTATCACCTAGCAAATTAGCAAAAATTTAAAAACTTGGCACCACACCGTGTTGGCAAGGCTGGGGAGAAATAGGCACTCTCACACATTGCTGATAGAAATGCAAAATGGTACAGCCTTATGGAGCAGAATTTGGCAGTATTCAACAAAACTATACATGCATTTACCTTTTGTCCCAGAAAGCCACTTCTAGGAATTTGCTCTGGAAATACCTCTGCAACAACACAAAATGATACATGCACATTTATTCATTGCAGCATTATTTATAATGGCAAAATTTTGAAGACAAACTAAATGTTCATACAAAAGGAGGTAGGTTAAATAAACTAAATGATATCCATGCAACGTAGTACTATGCAGTGGTAAAAAAGAATAGGGATGGTCTCTACAAAGTGATATGGAATGACCTCCAGGCTATATTTTGTGTGTGAAAAAGCAGACTGCAAAAGGGTATATATAGTATTCTACCTTTTGTGTGGAAAGAGGAAATAAGAAAATTACATGCATTTGTTTTCTTAATTGCAAAAGGAAATCAAGAAAAAATAAACCAGACACTAATGAAAATGACAACCCACATGGGGTGGGTGGAAACCAGGTGGATAAGGGAGTCATACTTCAGCAAGAAAAACTGTTTGGAGTTTGGGATCATATTAATGTTTTAAATACTTTCTTAAAAATTAAGTCAAATGAGTATGGGTCTCAGTTTTAAAACTCTGAAATGAAATATAAACAGAAAAAAATGAACCTAACTATAATTTAAAAGAATAACATAATCATAGTGAAAGGGGAAAAAACAAGAGAACAAACCCAAGTAACTTTCGAGCACAGTGCTTAGACTATGTACCTTCAATCTAAAGACAAAAGACCTGTAAGTAAGCAATTCTACTTATAAGCTTGGTTCTTGCAGTGGTTTGGGTTAGCAATTCTGAAACTACTTTCTGTGAAAACTAGGATTCAGCAAATGGATAAATAGATTGAAATGGTGGGAGC
>ML105851.1:0-22746 GCA_003697995.1 Taxidea taxus jeffersonii | reverse complement strand
AAAAAAAAACAAGCTTTCTTATAGAATTATGTAGAACTAATGTAGAAGGAATGATGAAGTTAGGAAAATGACCACTTGGCACTCATGATAGTAATACTAGATTGAAGTAAGAATTATCAATGGATGCAAAAGCAAGTAGGTGGCAGTTTGGTAAGAAATGGCAGATTTACCTAGTATTAAAGTATCTTTCTGCAAATTCCTTAATTACAAAGGGGAAAATGAGAGTTTATAGCAGAGCGACCCAGAGGATGCCATCAACCTCTTGACCAAGGGATCTAGGTCACCATCACCAACAATGGGACAAAGCAACATCACATCCCTTCCAATACAAGGTTCTGAAAAGAATACAGCATCACTTCTGTGGTGTTTAAGCTAAAAATGCATGATCTAAATCCCATTGTGAGGAAATACAGTACCCCAACTGAGAGGTAATTCACCAAATAACTGACCTGTGCTCCAAAAATGTCAAGGCCTTGAAAGACAAAAGCTGATGAAAGATTTCAAATTAAAGAAGACTGGAGAGATATGACAACTAAATGCAATGTGTGAACCTGGATCCAATCCTGAACTAGGAAAAACTAGCTACAAAGACATTTGGCAAAATTTGAATTTGGATTGTGGATTGGATGACAGCATTTTGTTGATGTTAAATATCCCAATTTTGATAATTGTACTGTAGAACAAATTACAAATTACAAAATGTATTTGTTCTTATACACACTGACGTATTTAGGGATAAAGGGATATAATGCCTACCTACTTACAAATGGCTCAGAAATTGTTTATATTTAGAAAGAGAGAACAAGGAGTGCTTGGGTGGCTCAGTTGGTTAAGCGTCTGCCTTCAGCTCAGGTCATGATCTCAGGGTCCTGGGATCAAGTCCCGTATCGGGCTCTCTGTTCGGCAGGGAGTCTGCTTCTCCTTCTCCCTCTTGTTCCCCCCTCCTCTCTCTCTTTCTCGTTCTCACTCTCTGTCAAATAAATAAAATCTTTAAAAGAGAGAGAGAGAACAAATTATCATGCAAAGGGGGTTAAATGCTGAGTCTTGGTGAATCTGGTTGAAGGGTATATGGGAGTCCTTTGTATTATTACATTTTTCTGTACATTTAAAATTATATCAAAATTAAAAGTTACCAAAAAATCTTTTTCCACCAATGGAATATTTTCTTAAATGAAATCCCACCTGGAAGCTCAATGTGTCTAACATATAAACTCAGAGTTATTCTGAATGAAATGGGGCTGGTAGATCCAGAGATCCACACACTCAGATCCCTGCCACCCACCCCAGCAACAGGTGAAGGGAGTGACCAGAGAGCCTTGGTTCATGGCTGTTCACTGCCAGTCCCTGTCCAATGGAGCTCTGTGGCAAAGTGAGACCTCTGGCCTCTTCCCTGCCCAGATCCTCTTCCTTGATCACCTCTGCTCTACATCTTCCCTTGACCTATGCTGTCCATGCTTACTGGCATTTTCCTAATATTTATGCACATATGCCAATTGCCGAGATCTCTCAGTCTCTCTGTATGCTATTGCCTACTGTCCACGAGTCTCAAAAATGTTCTTCCCCAAACTCACACAGCTTAATAACTGTTATTTCCATTTCTACATCCAGCTGCAGCTGCCCCTAGCTCTACAAGGGAGGAACTAACTCCCTAAGGGCATGAAGGCACTATGCTGGTCCCCTCTGGCTCTCCTTGCCCCTGTAAGTTACTTCTGTCTGCTGAAGTGGAACTCTCTGGCATTAGGCAAGGAAAAAGATACCTGTATTAGTTTTGTATGGCTGCTGTAACAAATGACCCCAAAAGTGGTGGCTTAAAAAAAACCACAGATTTCTTCTTTTGTGATTCTGGTAGTCGGGAATCCAGAATCCATTCCACTGGACTAAAGTCAAGGTGTTGGCCATGCTGGTTCCTTTTGGAGGCTCTGAGAAGAGAATCCATTTTCTTGTCTTTTTCAGCTGCTGGTGCCTGCCTGAATTCTTTGCTCCATTTTCAAGGGGGTTGCCCCAATCTGTGTTTCCATCATCACCTCCCCTTCTCCTCTTCTGTCTCATCTCCCTCTGTCTCTCTCCTACAAGGACATTTGTGATCACATTTAGGGCTCACCCAAAGAATCCAGGATGCTTTCCTCATCCCAAGAACCTTAAAGTCATCACATCCACAACATCCTTTTTGCCATGTACAGTAACTTTTACAGGCTCTAAGGATGAGGATGTGGACATCTTTGGGGACCATTATTCAGCCTACTACAGGTACCCAGATAGATTACTGTCCAGCAGCCTTCCCCTATTACCCAAATACCCCCCATACCCGTTGCTTTACTTCACTTAATTGTTCCTCCAGAGTACACTGATTTAAGTTCAAAGCCGCTCTTCTGAACCAGACACTGACTTACTTTTGCTGCTGCGCTCTATTATGCCCCTATGAATAAGTGAAATTACTGAACTTGTGTCTGCACGGCCTTCAGACCCAATCTCTATCAGCTGCACTGGTGAATTGTGTTGGTCTTGTGTAGCCCTAGTCCAGGATGGAAGCCTCTAAAAGCAACAGGAAGGGGTTGAGCAAGAACAGCCTTGGCTCATTTCCAAGGCTAGGGCAGGGGTGAGCTGAGATCTCCCCAGGAGCTCTCATCAGCAAGAACCACACAAGTAAATCAAAAAGCAACTGAGCCACAGTGCTCCTAGAGAATGAAAGGGGAAAAAGAACATTGGTCCATGTTTGGGCTGATTCTAAAATATATGGGAATGAAAGCCTTTGGGGTGATGAATTTCCCTTTAATGCTGTCACATCTGTAGTCCTGGAGGTTTAACCTCTGATTTTTGGCTGTAAAGCCAACATTATTTCTGCAAACTTGACACCAGATGCTGCCAGGGAGATATAGCTGAAGTGATAAAAATCTATTTAACAGATTTAGTGAAGCAAATACAAACTAATTAACAATTTTGGAATTGGGATTAAACACTAATTCTTTTAAGCCATAAAAACTGAGATGAACAAAAGGGAAAAATGTTTTCCCTCTGAATAACTCAAAGGAGCCATCTGTTTGTCATTGAGAAAATGGCCCAACTGATAGATTTTGAACAAATTTTGACATATTTTTATCTGGATTTGAATGCATTATGGACAGAAGAAGAAAGAAGGCACATTACTCCCTGGCTAACATGTCAATCTGGGCTTCCCTGGAGCTCGAGAAAACAAGCTATTTGTGTACTGATTCAGAAATGAGACAAAGAATGAAATGGTATCTTGATAAATTCTGCTTGAGATATATGTCTCCAGCCATTAGGAAAGAAAGATGGCCTGAGGTTCCACCCAGCTTCACTGTGCAGTAGCCACGGGTGGACACACCTTCTTCACTGTGTCTTCAGGGTCATCTCCCAACAGAGGCAGAAGATTTTGCAAATCAAATGAAGCCTGAGCTATGAAATTGTGAAACACAGGCTTGCCATCCTCCCATCTCAACCCCGGGCCCTTCAGCCTCAATGTGCAATCTAATTCTGGAACAGGGCTCTAGAACTAATCTTATCCTAATTGGGACTGGGTGATGGGGATGAATTCTGTTTATTTGGGCCCCAAATTCAGTTGGTTTGGAATCAGATCAGTTTGAGTATTGATCCAACTCTGGCTGGCTCCTGAGAAGACCTTGGATCTTTTGGAAGCTATGTGAGGATGGAGAATTTGCTGGTCCTAGTGCCTAACCCAAAGTCATGTGTGCATATGTGTGTGTGTGTGTGTGTGTATAAAATATTTATATATAATCAATAATAACAATAGCAATAATAATAATGATGATGACAATTTATTGAGTGCCTATGTGGTGTCAGACACTGCTACCTCATTTAGTCCTCTCAACAACATTATGAAAGAAGTATTTTTTTGATTCCTATTTTACAAAGAAGGAAACTGGGGGGCACCTGGGTGGCTCAGTGGGTTAAAGTCTCTGCCTTCAGCTGAGGTCATGATCCCAGCATCCTGGGATAGAGCCCCGCATTGGGCTCTCTGCTCAGTGGGGAGCCTGCTTCCCTTCCTCTCTCTCTCTGCCTGCCTCTCTGCCTACTTGTGATCTGTCTGTCAAATAAGTAAATAAAATCTTAAAAAAAAAAAAAAACAAACAAAGAAGGAAACTAAGCCCCAGAAAGGGCAAGCAATTTGTCTAAAGTAGTACAGCTCTTGAGGGGCAACACCATTAAAACTCAGGCCTGATTCCAGAACCCATCTCTAACCACCACATACACCCTGCTATATGTGCATACATGACTCATCCATTCACATCCCACTTCATTCTAAAATATATTTGAGATGACTTCACAAATACAGAACCAATACGACTCAGTTCAGACCATTGAGTTTTAGGGAAAATTGACTGGAAAGGTCATATGGAAAGGCACACTGTCAGTTCAGATGAGATTGGTAGAAGCACTTGGGGGGAACTTGAACCACTCCTCAAGGTCTGGTACTTGGACTCCTGGGCTGTAGGTAACTGGCGTCACAGAAAGAAGGAAGAGAAAGTCCATCCTGGGCTTTGAGGACTGCTGATAGATTGGCCAAAGACCATGGAGGGCATAGATTGGCCAAAGACCATGGAGGGCAAGTGGCAGGTGAACCAAACCTGTCCATAAGACCTTGGGGTCAGGCCCCGTGGATCAAGCATTACAATGCCTCAGTTTCCCCCAAGTGGATCAGTATTTGGAGGCTGAAAACAACATGTTTCAGTAACAACTCAGATTGCTCTATTGGGTTTGGGGGTTACCACTGGCAGTCACAGAATAAACCATACTCTGTTTGTTGCCCATCTTGAAAAGGGCAACTTAGCCTGTGGGCTCCTGGTCATTGTTTGACCATTTCCTCCATCAAAGTTTCTTCCTTACTCAGAATGATCCTTTACAGCTGAAATCGATGCAGTTCCCTGGGCCTTCCCAGTGGCTGTTCTCTAAAATTCTCCTGATGATAAACCTATATATTCAAACATAGAAATAGCATGAAAATTTTTTCCAAGGAGAGCTTCCAATCTGTGTTTCTGGACCATGAGTGACCAGATTCCACACCATAAATCCCCAGTTCCTGTGCCCAGCGCTAGGTAGGATGGCAAGCCCTCACCGTCAGGGAAGTAAGTATGGCAGCACAAAGCCAGAGGCAGAATGATAGTTGAGCACCAAGACTCAAATGAGTAGCTGAACTGTCTCCCCAGTAAGTCTGAGAACAGACCAGTTGTTTTTGTTTTTGTTTTTTTTAAGATTTTATTTATTTGACAAAGAGATAGAGCACTCAAGCAGGGCGAGCAGCAAGCAGAAGCAGAGGGAGAAGCAGGCTCCCCACGCAGCAGGGAGCCTGACATGGGGCTCCATCCCAGGACCCTGGGATCATGACCTGAGCAGAAAGCAGATGCTTAATCAACTGAGCCACCCAGGTGCCTCAAGAACAGACCAGTTTTGAGGAGATGTAGACTAAAGCAGATGGAAGATGATTTGGGTGCCCTGACAGCTAAAGCCCAGTTCCTTGCCTCCATTACCTGTCCCACAGCACGGACAGCCAGGCCGACAGGCTTTGCACACCTGTGTTTCTCAAACTAGTACCTTTGGATTTTTTTTTCCTCTGGGTTCATAGCTTTTTGATATTGTTTTTTAGTTTCATGTTTTTATTTTGATGAAAATCTAAAAATATAATCAATATAGGTATCTTGTGGATCAACTGACCAGCTCGAGCCACAGAATTTCTGTGCCCACGTGTAGGTTTGAGCTTATGACAGCACATGGGCCAAATAGAACTGCTTTGACTGTCTCGGGCTGATGACAGATGAACAGGAGGAACTTCAACACAAATGATACGATCCTTGTCAGTTGAAGAACCACCTCACTACATCCTCATAGAAACAAAGGTGGGGTGATATTTAGAACAAAAGATTTTTAGAATAGAAGAATTTTATCAGTTTGGAGGCCCTGTTTCTGTTTTATAAATCTGTAAATGTCTGAATGTGAATGTCTGCACAGTGTGGTTTATATTTAAATTTATCCATTTATTTTGGTTTTAAGGAGATTGTACTTAGGTTAATAGCTACACATTTTAATTTGGGGGAATAAAATGACTTGTCAGCTTTTTTTCCCTTAAAAGTGGTCTATATCAGGGGCGCCTGGGTGGCTCAGTCACTAGTGTCTGCCTTCAGCTCAGGTCCTGGGATCGAGCCCCACATTGAGCTCCTTTCTCAGAGGGAAGCTTGCTTCTCCCTCTCCCACTCCCCCTACTTGTGTTCCCTCTCTCTCTCTCTCTCTCTCTCTCTCTCTGTCTCTCTGTCTGTCAAATAAATAAATAAAATCTTTTAAAAGGAGGGGAGGAGGGAGTCTATATGGCATTTAAGCTTGAAGCACTATTACTTTCTGAACATTACCTAATCAATTTCTCTGATACACTGGGGTTTGTTCCGTAGTAGCCTGTGGGTGTGGCTAATACTTTTAATTGGTCAGACTAACTTCTTGACTTTCTTATAGCCTCCTTGTTCATAATCCTTTCCCTGGGAAAAATGCTGAAAGGGCCATCGGGTCTAGTGGGGATACTCCATCTGACCACGCTAATTGTTCTAAACAGGAACAGGAAATTCTGGAACGTCGTCAAGGACTAGCGTTTGGTCACACAGACATTACAGAAGCTCCACACCAGATCTGAGTAAGAGCTGAATTTATCCAGGAGCAGGACAGTCTTAATGCTCATCCCCATGGTTTCTTCATCTTCTCCCACCCCCCATGACTGGAGAGAGGACAAGTTCCAGAGGCTGGAGGAAGGAGGACAGGGAGGGCAGAGCCTGAAGCTGAAAATCCATTTACCCCAGCTGTGAACTGGTGAGGGCTGGGAAGCAGGAGCCAGACTAGTGAATTCACAGATCGATTGCCGGCCACAGAGAAAACAAATTACTTTAGACCTAATTGCAGACAATGAAACACAGTTCCAATAGAACATCGTATTACTTCCTATTTGAGTTACACTAAAGAAGGGAAGGATTCGTTAGAAGAAATTGTTGAAATGTGGAGGTTTTGCCCTTAGGTCCCATCCAGAGCCCTTTACATGTGGCCAGCTTGTTTGAAGACGGTGCCCCTGTCTAGAGTGGGGGCCAGTCAAGGTCAGCAACACTGGCTCCGGGACACTGCCCAGGGCTGCTCCTGCTCATCCCGAAGCAAAGACTCACAAAGTCCAAGCGAATAATGTAAATGAAGAAGATAGACAAGGTCTAAGACACAGACACACTTGGTTTGTATATTAAATGCATGTGAATTTTTATTTTTTAATCCCACAAAGAAATACACGTTCCACCATTTTTCATTTTTGGTCTGTATTTCATTAGTGTTACTAAAGGCATGAGTACAGAGACATCCTTTTCTATCATAAAAAAGAAGAAAATTGCAAAAGTGATGTAAAAGATAAACGGACACAGTTTAAAGTCAGGAGATGATGGGGCATGGTGGGGACTGTGCCGACCTGGAGAGCACTCACTGTGTCTGAAGACAGCAGCCTGCTGGAGCTACTGTGTGCTTCCTTGGGCTGATGCTCGTTCTGCACAGCATTAATTCTGGGAGTCTGCAAAGTGAACAGAGGATGATTGCTAAAGGGCCATCCATCCTTCAGATGTGGGCCAAGCACTGGCCAATTTAACCGGTTTGCTGCTGGGCCTTTCTTCTGTAATGCATTTATCAATGAGCAGCCTGTAGCTGGTAATAGAGGTAGATTCTGGGTACAGAACACCAGTATGTGTCCGGCCATACATAATGAGGCCCTTCCCACGTCTTGGCCAACAGCCCATGCTAACACAACTCTGCTGATGTGGGTATAACAAATTCTATTAAATGAAAAACCCAACATAATGGCAGCTAATAATACCTTCTAATATTAATAGGTAGCATTAATCTTATGTAATAGAATCTGTCCACTTAGCAGGCACTTGATTTGATAGCTCTTTCCCATTTCCTTCAAGAAGCCCCTCACCACACCAACCACTGTGTGCTGGATACCCTCCAGTTTGTCAGGCTACTAAGGTGGGGACTGTAGGGACAAAAGGGCATGTGACAGCACAGAAAAAGCCCCAATCAGGGCTATAGGGCTCTCCTCATACCTACAATCTCATCCTTCAGATAGCTTAGATGCCACTTCCTTCAGGAAGTCTTCCTTGCTTTTCTCCTCCACCTCAGTAACAAGAACTGAATTAAATGCCCTCCATCAGATCTCCTCAGAATGTTTGGTTTGCTGATATCTATCATCACCCTCTGTAGGCTCCTTCCAAGCAGGGTTCTGTCATCTCCCAGGCCAAACTATAGAAAGCATTCAAACAAATGAACAAATTGTTAAGTGGATTACTATATGAATGAGGGGATAGATGTATGGGAGACTGGATGGATGGATGGATGGATGGATGGATGGATGGATGGATGGGTGGATGGGTGGGTGGATGGATGGATGGAGTCTGCCTTTTTATAGGCTCTGTAGGGAAAGGAGCGTTCTCCATCCAATATGATGATTTAATAGAGATCTTGCCACAAGATGGCGCTCATAATTTTCTTAATTTATGGTTTCTACAGAAAATTCTCAAATTTTAAGCTGTCTTAAACATCACTATGTGTATTTCACAGTTAATTCAGCTAATTTGCCATGCCGCCCATGTTTCGTGTTCCATCACATTTCACACAATTAGAAACATGTTCTTTCCCATGGGACGTCAGGACACAACCCAACAGTATTTTGTTTTGACACTGGTGGGTGGTTTTGCGACTTGTCTTGATCGCCACAGAGTGCGAGAGCAACGTCAGTCCCCGGTTAGCAACGGAAACAACGGCGTTCTTGCACTCCATCCACAGCAACAAGAGTCAGCAGAAAAATGAAACCTTGGCTGGAAATAGCCATTAACCTTTGGCTCCATGAATTTTGCCTTAATAAAATAATAACCCCTTACACTCTACAGTGCTCTATGCTGTTCAAAGCAATTTCACATCACAAAAACAGTTTCTCAGCTCCTACAAACCATGGCAATCACTTCAGATTTATTATCCCCTTTTAACCCTCATACCAACCCTGTGGGTTAGGTCTTCATACCTCCTACTTCACAGATAATGAAATGGAAGTTCAGAGAAGGGATGCCGTTTAGCAGAATCACAAATGGTAAGTGGCAGAGCAGGAGTTCGGACCCAGTTTTGTCTCCAATTATGAGTTTGCCTTCAATTATTCCCCAGGACATAAGCCATTTTGGTGTCCCTAGCCCCCATCACCATCATGAGAGAGCCCCAGAAACGGCTTCCTAACTGAACCCTCTCTACTGCCAGATTCTGTAGCAAAATAAATGATTGTCTTTGTCTTCTTAAACCACTGTATTGAGATATAGTTGACATACAATAAGCTATATATATTTCATGTATACAACTTGATGACTTTGGAAATAAGTATACATCTGTGAAACCATCACTACAATCTACACCATAAACCTATCCATCACCTCCAAAGGGTTCCTCCTGCCATTATTATTATTATTATCATTATCATTATTATTATTATTACTGTGTGTGTGATAAGAATCCTGAACATAAGATCTACCTTCTTAAATTTTTAAGCATACAATACACTTTTATTAGCTATAGGTTCCATGGCTGCGTGGTAGATCTCTAATACTTATCCATCTTATATTACTGAAACTTTGTACCCTTGGCCTAACACCTCCTTGATTCCCCACCCCCAACCCCTGGCAACCACCATTCTACTCTTCCTCTGATTTTAACTATTTTAGAATCCTCATATAAATGGTATCCTACAGTACTTATCCTTCTGTGTCTGTCTTAATTCTCTTAGCATAATGTCCTCAAGGTTCATCTATGTTGTCACATATGGCAGGATTTCCTTCTTTTTTAAGGCAGACTAACATTCTGTTATATGTGTGTGTGTGTGTATATCACATATTTTTCATTCATCTGTGAATAGACATTTATGTCTTTCATGTCTTAGCCAGTGAGAATAAATCTGCAATGAACATGGGGTCTCTTCAAGATCCTGATTTCAAACCCTTTGGATATATACCCAGAGGTGAGATTATTGCTGGATCATAGGGTAGTTCTATTTTTAATTTTTTGAGGAACTTCCATGGGTTTCCCATGGTAGCTACCAATTCCCACCAAAAGCGTGCAAGGGTTTTCTTTTCTCCAGAGCCTTGCCAGTGCTTTTTTTTTTTTTTGTAATAGTCATCCTATCTCATGTGAGGTCATGTATAATTATGATTTTCATTTTCATTTTCTTGATGATGAGTGATATTGAGCACATTTTCATGCTGGCCATTTGTATGTCTTCTTTGGAGAAATCAATATTCAGTTCCTTTGCACATTTTTTATTAGTTTAATTTGGTTTTGTGCTATGAATTGTAAGAGTTCCCTATTTTGGATATTAACCAAATTTTGGATATTAATGTATTTTGGATAATACATTGGATATTAACCTTTTCTCAGTATGTAGTTTGCCAATATTTTCTCCCATTCCATAGGTAGCAAAATTTTCATTTTGTTGATTGTTTCATTTGCTGGACACAAAATTTTCATTTGATGTAGTCTCACTTACCTAGTTTGGCTTTTATTGCCTGTGCTTTTGGGGTCATATCCAAAAAATCCTTGCCAAGCCCAATATAAAGAAGATTTTCCCCTATTTATTTTTCTAGGACTTTTATAGAATCAGTTCTTATGTTTAAGTCTTTAATCATTTGAATTAATATTTGTGTATAGTATAAGATAAGGCACCAATTTCATTCTTTTGCATGTGGATATCCAGTTTTTCTAATACCATTTATTGAAAATTATCATTTCCCCATGTATCTTGTTACTTTTATCTAAGAGAAGTTTTGCATATATATATATATATATATATATATATATATATATATGGGTTTATTTCTTGGCTCTCTATTCTCTTCCATTAATCTATATGTGTATTCTTATGACAGTACTACAGTGCTTTGATTACTATAGTTTTGTAATGTATTTTGAAATTAGGAAATATGATACTCCAACTTTGTTCTTCTTGCTCAAAATTGCTTTGGCTCTTCAGGGTCTTTTGTGGTTCCATATGAATTTTAGGGTTTTTTTTTTAATTTCTGTAAAAAAATGTCATTGGGGTTTTGATAGAGATTGCATTGAATCTGTAGATCACTTTAGATATTATGGGCATTATAACAACATTAAGGTTCCCAATCCACGAACATGGGATGTCTTTCCATTTGATTTTCTCTAATTTCTTTCATCAGCATTTTACAGTTTTTAGTACACAGGTCTTTCTACTCTGGTTAAGTTCATTCAAAGTATTTTATTCTTTTTGATGATATTGTAAATGGGATTGGTTTCCTAATTTCCTTTTTAGATAATTTCTGTTGGTGTATGGAAATGCAAATAATTTTGTATGTTAATTTTGTGTCCTGCAACCTTATCAAATTCATGTGTTAGTTCTAACAGGTGTGTGTGTACCTGTGTGTACACATGTGCGTAGTCTTTAGAGTTTTCTACACATAAGAGCATCTCATCTGCAGAGATGATTTTACTTCTTTCTTTCTGATTTTAATGCCTTTAATTTCTTTCTTTCTTTCTTTCTTTTTTTTTGCCTAATTGCTCTGGTTAGGACTTCCAGTAATATGCTGAATAGAAGTGATAAGAGTAGACATTCTTGCCTTGTTTCAGAACTTAGAAGAAATGCTTTTAGTTTTCCACCATTGCATATGATGTTAGCTGTGGGCTTTTTATATATGTCCATAGGCTGCTGGGCTCTGTGGGTGGGCTCATTCTCTCTTTCTCCCATAGGAAAACCCTTGACTCAAGGGGATCTCTCTCAGAACTGCACTGTGCCCAGTTAGGGGATTAAAGTGAAACTTTTCTTCTTCCCCTGTTCGGTGTGTCTTTTCTCATTTCATGCTCCACTGGGGTGCTGTAATGTCTCACTTGGATTCTGAAGCTCTCATAAAGGTATTTTCATCAATGGATGGTTGCTAAACTGTGTTTCTGAGGGAGGGCAAGAGCTGAGACCACCTATTCCACCTGCTGACATCCTGCTGACATCACTCCTGATTGTTACCGGCTTGAAGCCACTGTTTGGAGTGGTTTGCCATGCTGCAACAGATAACTGAAACAGGTTTGGGTTCCCAGTGAGATAGGTGCTGTAATGAACCCCAGAGTACATGTCCCTAGCAACTGCACAAGCTGCCTCTCCATTTAATCCCATCAAATGAAATTAATCAAATCAGACTGATGCTATGCCAGATTTCCAAGTCTCAACAGCCTCCTAATGATGCCAGAGTGTTTCAGATGTCTGCTAATACTTTTTTGTTTCATTCATTCTGTTTTAGCTTGAGTGAGAGACGACTCAAGGTTGCAGCATTTGCAGCTGCTTTTTCAAAGTATACATACAAACAGGCTAAAGTGAAGCCTTGAAAGACCTCTAATGTCCTCAGTAAAACAAAGATGAAGACAGATGAGAATCCATTCTTCAGCCACTATACTGTGATTGGTGGTGAGGAGAGTCTGAAAAACAAAAGGGCTATCAGTCCATCCGTAGTGTTGCAGGCTGGGAAAGTAGGGACCCCACAGGGCCTTCTCTGAAACACATGCTTAGGAAAAGACGGATGCCTGAGAAGTAGAGTCTCTAGATCAGGGGTCCTCCAACTAGAGCCTATGAGTCAGACCCCACTGGCCATCTGTTTTTGTAAAGAAAGCTTTATTAGAACATAGCCAGCCTATTCATTTGTGTGTTGCCTGTGGCTGCTTTCAAGCTAAAACAGTTGGGAGAGACTGTACTCACCACAAAGCCAAAAATATCCACTTATCTTGTCCTTTACAGAAAATGTTTGCCTAATTCTGCTCTCGCGGACATTTAGCTCTTTTTTATTTATTTTGTAAAGATTTTATAGATTTATTTGAGAGAGAGAGCATCAGTGGGGTGATGGGGCAGAGGGAGAGGGAGAAGCAGACTCCCTGCTAAGCAGGGAGCTCAATGCCAGGCTCGATCCCAGGACCCTGAGACCATGACCTGAGCTGAAGGCAGATGTTTAACGGACTGAACCACCCGGGTGCCCCAACTAGCTCTTTTATACGTTCTAAATGTCTCTCAAATCATTCACACTTCCCTTCATTATTGTTTTTGAATTGTTATCATGAGATATTTCAAACATACATAAAATTAGACTAAATAGTAAATAACTCACATACCTACCACTGAGATTAAGCAGATGTTAACATTTTGCCAGATTTGTTTCATCTTGACTTAAAAAATGAAAAAAAAAAAACAAAAACCAAAACAAATACAGCTAAAGTACCCCTTCCATTCCCCTTCCAACCCCAGAGGCTGTCCTCATCTTAAAGTTGGTGTGCTTCCTTCCTATTCATATTTTTATCATTACTATGAACTTATACAATTGGCTACAGGCTTGAATAATTTTTACATAAGTACTATTATCATATTGTATGTATCTTTTGGTAACATTTTCTGCTCAGCATTATCTTTCTGAGATTTATAGATATTGATACATGTTTAACTAGTTCATCCATTATAATTGTATTATGGCATTTCATTTTATGACTAAACCACAGTTTATATAACCCAATTGTGTAACAGTCTAATGAGGGACAGTTTGGTTGTTTCCACTTTTCTTACTTTCAACAGTGCTGTAATAAACAACTTTGTATACATCTTCTTGCACACAAGCATATGAATTTCTCTAGGGCATGTTCATAGGAGTCCAGTAGCTGGTCAGAAGGCATGAGTGTGACCCCCTTCCAAATACCACTCTTCGCCCTTTCCATTCCTGCTCGGATGCCAGGGAGCTGAATTATGTGGACTAATGAGCAGGCTCCCTTGCCCTTGGTTTCCTACTGCATTTGGCCAATGAAGGGAAACAATAGGAAATTGGAGGGGGTGGAAAGTGGGATCAGTGTATTTATTCCCCCAGATCCCTCTCCATGGGATTGCAGCAGGCTGGCTGGGTCCTTCTTGTAAAGGTGCCTTCTCACAGCCATCTGTCCCAGGTTCCAGTGACTGTTCCCTCAGCTTTCCCTCGCAGGCCTGAGGTCGTAGGGTCCACTAACCCTAGCTCCTGGGGACTGCACTCTTCATTGTGCCTTTCCTATACCTTGTCCGTAAGTTTCTAAATAATCCCATTATTAAGTGTGCCTGGAATTATCAATCTGAGTGTGTCACCTGTCTCTTGCCAGCACACTGGCTGGTAAAATGTATTTTCAGTTGTACAGAGTCTGTAAATTGGTCCCCAAAGTGGCTATAATAATCTATACTCCCATAGATTACTGTATGAGTCCCTATTTCCCCACATTCTCTCCAAAACTTGATGGGATTTGCTTAATAACTTTTGCCAGGGAGACTGAGGACAAGCATCTTTCTCTATGTTTACTGGGTTTTAGGAAGTTTCTTCACCTGTTAGTTGCCTGCTCCTGCTCTTTTCCTGATTTTCTGCCTTTTTGGATTTTTGCATCTATGTTAGTAAGAAGGATGACCATATAATCTATTGCTTGTGTTAGCCTTATCCAGTTTTTTTGTGAAATAGCTCACAAGTGATCGCTTACTCTCGTTTTGTATTATCTGACTTTGTTTTAAAAAAAATTCTCTAAATTTTAAAGACTTCTTAGAACCCTCCCATAAAAATACCTATGCCTGGTAGCTTTTGAATTACATCAATTATTGTTCTAGTTCATTTAATAGTTACAGGTCTAGTCAAGTTTCCTGAATCTTGCGGAGTCATTTTTAGTCCGATATATCTTTCATCCACATTTGCAAACTCATGACGGGGAGAAGCAGCTCCGCCATGACAGCAAGATGACCTTGCACGCTCCAAACAGGCCACAGAGACAAGGCTCCTCCATGGTCTAACTGTATCTGTACAGAACACCCTGCCATCCTCCTGAGGACATGGGGAGATAGGCAGTCATGTGGGGAGCTATCTCAGGCCTCTTTACCGTGCATTCTCTATCTCACAGGACACTCCCTATTTTGTGACTGGTTGCCATGAGACAACAAAGTTTTGCCAAGTGAGTGAAATTCAAACCTTCTGTCTCCAAATCCAGCAAGCTCCCCTCAGTCCCACACTTCCTCTTTGTTGTCTCAGAAAGGACTAGAGCCCACCCGGACTGGCCCCACACCCAAGTGCTCCTGAATCCACAGTCCTCCCCCCACCCAGTTTAGGGTCTAGTGAGGCTTTTGCTCTGGATAGTAGGGATTATGGCCATATCCACTGCTGTGTTCCTCCCTAGGCACGGTGTCGGCCACAGATCTGGGCAGACCTCACGTGCTCACAAAGCTGGGGTGATTGAAATGGATTGGCTTTTTGATTTGAGAGGCCTCTGACACTGAACAGTGCTGACTCAGGGAAGCACAGCTCCCACGGTGGCTCATACATCAGGACCTCTTTAATGGGGAATTAGGGAAATGTGCTGCCTGGAGCTATCTTAATTAAGATTGCTCTGAGTGGACTCTCTCCTCCATCTTCCCCTCTTCTTTTCTCCTTGACCCCTAGGGGTGGAATCCCGCTGCCTTTGACAAGGCTTTCCTTCTCCCAACATTGCTGCCAACAGGCTCGGTTTGGAAACAGTAGAACCAGCTGGGGATGATGGCCTTTCAGCCAGCATGAGCTCCCAAATGGGAAGCCCAAACCAGTGAATAGTATAGTTCTCACTGCCCTGTGCTGCCTAGCTCTCAGGAAAGGCTGGGGCTGAGGTTGGAAACGTGTAGAAGGTAGATAATCAGGTTGGATGTTCTTCCCGGCATCCAGTCTCCCCACCCCCATCCCAAAGCCACTTTATCCTGGAGATTATATTCCAACCAGAGAACAGAGATGGGCTCCTGTTACTCCCATCACCTGTTGGCTCCAGTCCCAACCAGAGGGCAGGCTGGGCCCCAGCCTCCCAGGGGAGGAAGGGTCGCCATTCTCTCTCTGTGCACAAGGATATCTTTTTAGCATGCTCAGGGATCACAAAAGAGAACTGGGCTCCAGGAAGGTCTGGCTTCCCAAGGCAAGAATCCAAACCCAGCCCAGAGTCAGATATCCCTGACAGCTTCCTGTCAGCCCAAATTTCCCTCACTCAGACAGGCCCTGGATTCTCCACACTCCATCTGCTGGTCATGTCTTCACCCAGCAATGTTCACTAATGCACGTGAGGTCTTGACACTCTGTAGTTCTGTGTCCTTCTTTCTCCCTCCCCCTCTACACAAACACACACGTACACACACAGCAAGTTTTAAAGTTTATAGGAATTTTCAAAGCAGCTTTTTCACCAGGTATGACAGAAGTTTCTGTGGTCCCTGGCTTCTCCAGGGAGTAATTTTAAAAGTGTAAACAAATACATCATTTGGGAGCTCACTATATGAAAGCTCTAGGGGAGGGCTTCTTGTAATGATGTGACCACTCCTTGCAGTATCTGTGGGTCAAACCTCCTTAAACAGGAGGACTCTTGGGTAGAAACCCTACTTGAATGAATAAAGCCATGGAACTGCACCCGGCAGGACGGGAGGGGAAATGTGATGTATCCACTCATACTTATACATGCAGCTGCCCTCACTGGTTCACAGAGGAGACCAGAAACCCGAATCCCAGAAAACAGATCCTTCCCACCTGAGGCTCTGGCCCTGCTTCCCCAACCTAACCCTTTCCTACGGCTTCCTAGTTCCCAGATCAGTGATTCTTCGAGTGTGGTTCCTGGGCCAGTAGTCTCAGCATCCCTTGGAACCTATATGAAATGCAAATTTGCAGGCCTGCTGAATCAGAAACCCTAAGGGTAGGGTCCAGCAATCTCTGTTTTAAAAAGCCCTCCTGGTGATTCTGATGCCCACAGTTTGGGAACCACTGCCCTCGATGGGGGTACAACCCTTAGCAAGATCTGCAAGGTTCTCCATGGAGAGACTGCTGGCCCCAAGGAGCCTTGGGTAAATTAGAAGAGCAGCCTCCTCTGGGAGGGCCTTGCCGAGGGGAGCCAGAGCTGTATTTGCTTATAAAGCAAATATAAAGCAAAAATTGCACTTATAAAGCCAACAGCCACACAGCCATTCCTGGCAGCCCTGCCCACAGGACCAGACCTTCCAGCCTCCTCACCCCTATGCTCCTGCCCCTCCGAGCATTTTACAATTCCCTGAGCACATCAAGGTCCATCGTGCTTCCTTCAGGGCTTTGCCCAAGTTCCTTCAGGAACTTCCTTCAGGGCTTTGCCCAAGGCCTTGCCCAAGTTTCCTGTCTCCAACCTAGAAAACTCCTCCAACCTTTAAGAGCCAGCTTGGCCATCTCCTCTTCCAAGAACTGTTTGCTGACTGTGGGAGAGTGAGATTGCACTCCTCCGGGCTCCCTTGTCACTTTGGGCTCGCCTCTCACGTTGTCCTTGCCTCACCTCATTGCCTCTGTCCCACCCACCCCACCCCCGCCCTCCCCGCACAGGCAGGAGGGATGTCTGAGCGTCTCTGTGTCACAGCGTCAGGACGGTACCTGGCACATTCGTACAATGACAGAATACTAAGTGTCAGTTTTCTGCCAGGCTCTTGGCACGGGAGGTGCGGTGAAGGTCATGTCAGACAGGCCACCCTCATGGAGCTAATTCATAATTAAGTGAACGGCTATGAAAGGAGGGAAGGAGAAGAGAAGAAGCAAGGCCATTGCCAACATGGAGGGAGGCAAAGGCTTTTCTAAATGATTTAGAAGCTGCCTTGAAAGCAAGGTGACTTCTTCTAGCTCTGGGAGGATGAATTCCTGTCCTCTCCAGATTCGTTTGTGAAGTCAAAAAAACCAAGACCAGTCCCAAGCAGGAAAAAAAAAAAAATCTCCTGTGGCAGGAGGGATCTGTCCTCCCACGGGGTGTGGTTGAGCCCCAGCATTGAAGAGCCATCTTACTGTCCAGCATGCTCAGGGCCTCCCCCATAGCAGCTGCAGCCAGGATTCTGAACAGGGACAAGCCCAGATGAGGAGTCTTGATGCCTCTCCTCCTTATAATTAAGGCTGTAATCACTGCGTCAGGACTCAAATCAGGTTGCTATGCCCATCCTCAATTAGCTGCTTATCTAATTATAAGGCATGAATTGCAAGTTTCCGCTCACTGCAGTAGTGCAATAATGGGGTTCCTTATGGAAACCATTTGACTTCCGTACTGATTTCTACACCCAGTGAGCAATGACAGAATAAAATAGGAGTTCAGTTTACATGCAGAAAACATGGGTTTTCTCAAAGGGAAAGAATAGGTTGGAAGGTAGAAAGGGAATGATCTGAAGAGGCGCTTGCCATCATCCTGAGGGGAGATGCTCTGGGGCCAGGTGGCAGGGATGGGGAAGTCACCCCAGAGAGACATATAGAGATGTTTGGAATTTAGACCTCGATGTGGGAAGAGAGAGCAAGAGGGATCAGGAGGGAGATGAAGAGGTCTAGTCTGGATTCTGAAGGTGCTATAGGAAAAGCAAGAACAGAATTTGCAATAGGCTTGAATAGCACACTCCACAGCCTGAGCCCAGATTTGCACATACGTGGACCAACACGCACACACCCCCGTGCGCACACACACACACGTCTCTGCATGCACAGGCACACACGCACGTATACACACACATACACGCATTGACACAGAGCCCAGCTCCACTTCCTTTTATTGGCATGACTGTGCTACAGGAGACCGCCTCTTGGAAAGCTCAACAGAGCTGCATCAAAGCCCCGTTCTATAGCCCCAGCTCCTCCAGTTTCTCACTGTAATAACAAATTGTGACCCTTTACTCCCTGGTGCCAAAAAGCCTCTCCTGGGGCAAGAAAGCAGATAGTGTGGCCAATAGAAAGGAGGGGGAAAATCTCAGTCATGGGGCTGATCTGGTGTACTAAGAAAGGCCAACTCCCACATCCTTACTAGAATTCGTAGTGGACTCACACAGACATGAACCCAAATTCACAAATACTTATAATATATACAGAGATACTCCAACCTACAAGACAGCACCCATACACACACACGGAGGCTTTTCTTGTTCACAGAATCACACACAAATACAGAGAAAAGATGAACTTGCACACACGGACATCGTACAACAAACAGGCAGTCTTTGAAATACATTCATTCCCTTAAAACAGTTTCCAAATAATTATTCAGAAGATTAAAGCAAAAAACTATTTCATGTTAGTTATCTAGGTTTTTTAAAATAAAAAAATGCATTGTTGCTTTGAACGTGCCAAACACTCTCCACCCAGAGCACTCTTGTATGGGCGTGGTACGTTTCGCTCAGCAACGGATATTCACAAATGGCATCTCCTCGACACCTCACAGCACTTTTCTGTTGGCGTGTTTCTTTGTCATTTCCACGTGCCTTCTGTGCCGGATGCTGGCTGTTAGCGCCCAGCCCTATCCCAGCCTTCTTAGCTCTTTCTCTATCACCAGAAGCTGGAACCAGAAAACTACATTTCCCAGACCCCCATGCCAACAGAGTTCTGGTTTCTCTTCCACCAATAGGAGACATTCCCATGAGATTCAGAAGGTGGAAAAGAAGCAGAAGCCATTTCTGCTCTTCAGACATTTCCAGGCACGTGGGCGTTGGCAGGTGCAGGCAGAAGGTTTTCCGGTAGCTTCCGTTCATCCATCCCCTTGTGAGTTTCCCATGTCAGGGTTTCGGGCAGCAGAAATCATTGGTGGCGAGAGTTCTTGTAATGTTTATAACTGCCTGATTTCCTTAGACGATCAGCAGTTTTCTCAACCCTTGCTCTTCCAACCCTTTCAAATATTTTTTAAGCATCAAGTTCCATGTATCAGCTCCTGCCTGCACGGAGGAAAACTACCTTAAGTAGTTTTCCAGATGAATACAGATGTGCATATCACACACACACACATAAACATCATTTTTTTCCTTGTCAGTTTAAACACACCTTCATGGACAATAAATTAGAAGGAATGCTTTTATGTATTGCCATCAGATTTGTATATTTGCTTATGCTCTCTGTACCCATTTCCTAGGGCTGTCACAACAAAGTGTCACAAACCAGCAGGTTCAAGCAGCAGAAATGTGTTGTCTTACAGTTCTTACGGCCAGAAGTCTGAGATGAACGTATGGGCGGGGTTGGGTCCTTCTGAGAGCCATGAGAGAGAATCCGCCCCATGTCCCCTTCCCAGCTTCTATGATGGGCAGGTCCTCTTTGGGGTTCTTTTTTTTTTTTTTAAGATTTAATTTATTTGACAGAAATCACAAGTAGGCAGAGAGGCAGGCAGAGGGAGAGGAAGGGAAGCAGGCTCCCTGCTGAACAGAGAGCCTGATGTGGGGCTCGATCCCAGGACCCTGGGATCAGACCTGAGCCGAAGGCAGAGGCTTTAACCCACCAAGCCACTCAGGTGCCCCCTCTTTGGGGTTCTTTGGCTCCTCCTGAATTACTCAAAGCTCTGTCTTCATCTTCATGTGTGTCTCTGTGTCCAAATTTCCCGTTTGTATGGGTGTCAGAAATATTGGATAGGGTGCCCTAATGACCTCATCTTAACTTAATTACCTCTGTAAAGATCCTATTCCTGAATAAAGTCACATTCTAAGATACAGGAGGTTGGACTGCAACATATTCTGAGGGGGACATGGTTCAACCCATAGCACTATCCGATTCCAGGTGAATGTCCAGCAGCGGGCAATTGGACGGATCACTCAGGAATTCAGAGATGATTTAGGCTAGAGATACAGAGTTGGAAGTCTCAGCAAAAAAGTGGCTGGAAAGTTCAATCAGAAAGAATAAAAAGAGTAGGAAGAGAAGAGGTCTGAACTCAGAATTCTGGGGCACACTGATGTGTAAACCAGGGGTAAAGAAAGAGAAGATTGAGAAGAAACTGAAGAATAAGAAACACAAAGAGAATTCAGTGTCCCGGAGCCAAGAGGGGGCAAGACGAGGCAGAGGATGGAGAACTAGAACATGAGGTAGGTTGGACTCTAGGCTTGCACAGGCCTGTGCAATGTGCTGCTTCTGGAAACTGTCCATCAGGACCCCATGCACTACCCAGCGGTGCTCAAATGCCACTGTGCTGCCCACTCATAGCCCTGACCTGCCACTCCTGGTCCAGGTCCCACTAGACCTCTGAAGGGGCCTTCTAGGTTGAGGGAGGAGGCACTATCCTCACTGGACTCGTCAGGAATCTCAGATGTATTTATGAGGTTAGAAGTAACAAAAACTACATTTGGAAGAGACTTAAGCAAAAACTAAGGACACATCCCTGGAGTAGCTCACAGAATTGCAGCTTCAGGGGCCAAGGTGGATTGGACTCCCCAGGAAGGGGACTTTTAGGTGGATATTAGCATGGAGGGAGTTTGGTAGGGAGAGCGCAGGACTAGAAGGGTTGTGGGGAGAACTCGAGTGCCTATCATTCTTGACTGAAGCCCTGGACCACCCCTGGGGGAATTCTGAAGCTGGGATGATCCTTCAGGCTGGGGCAAGAGTGCCGAGACTTGACCCCGCCATATTTGCCAGTTGTCCTGAATCGAGGCAAAGGCCAGACCTTTATAACCCACCAGAAACAGGTAATTGCTCAGTCAGATTTCAGTAAGTCACCCATCTTGTGACACCAAGCAAGTCACTTCCCTAGTCTTGAGTTTTGCTGTCCTCATCTGTCTAGAGGAGATGGCTGTGATTAGGTGGGGACAGGTCTGCCTCACACGAGGTGGGCACACAGTAAGTGTTGGTTCACAGTCTGGATACTGTTGTAAGAAAATATAATCTCCAGGAGCGCCTGGGTGGCTCAGTCATTAAGCGTCTGCCTTTGGCTCAGGTCGTGATCCCAGGGTCCTGGGGTTGAGCCCCGCATCGGGCTCCCTGCTCAACAGGAAGCCTGCCTCTCCCACTCCCCCTCCCCCTGCTTGTGTTCTCTCTCTCGCTGTGTCTCTCTCTGTCAAATAAATAAAAATTAAAAAAAAAAAAGAAAATATAATTTCCAACTTCAAAACATGGAGCAAAAGCAAAAGCCCATTGAGGGCAATAATATTTGCCCCAGGTCCAAAAACTCCTTAAAGTTACATGAATTATGCATTTTTCAGATAAGGAAACAGAAGGCCCGAGAAGTTAATAACCAGCCCGACATCCCACAAAGAGAAGAGACAGGGCTGGATCAAGAACCCTGAGCTCTAGTGATGAACCCAGGTGCGCTGCGGCCCGCCATTGTCTCCCCACGCAGCCCTCAGCCGGACCCCTGACTCTCGCCAGCCCAGGTGTGCAGCCTCCCGTTTTTGCTCCCAGACACCCAGCCTGTAGGGCTAAGCCCAAGTCCACTCAGCAAGTGCTCCTGCAATGGAATTGAAACCCAGTGGGGTATCTATGTGGAAGTAATGAACTTCCGACTGCTTGCTCATTTGGCACCCAGTGAGGGTAAGCACAGACTCCTCTCATCTCTCTTTCTTAAGAATCAATAAAAGTTCGTGATGTATTTAGCAGAGATCAAATGCATGAAATTCGGTTCCTTTTTTAACCTTTTATGGGACCAATACTTCGGTCACATTTCTAAGAATTGCTGCAGGTCATTCTGACCCATTTGGTAATTGCATTGCAATTTTAAACACCGAGTCTTGGTGGGCTGAGAAGAAGAAACACATTTGATTGGCCAGGGAAGGTGGGAGCAACCAAGAGAAAATAGCATCTCCGGCTGAGCGCTGATGGATGAATGACCAAGCAGGGGTGGGTGTTCACGGCAGGAGGGACCAGCGTGACACAGGTGTGGAGAAAGGAACATGGATGTGCTTGGGGCTGGAAGGCCTGGGGGAGTTTGGAGATCCTTTCGGTGAGC